>BLSH010453182.1:67059-80053 GCA_018402905.1 Glandirana rugosa
AATAGCAGAACAGAGAAGGGTTTAGACTTATTAGAAACCCCGCATATTATTTGGGATACATTCTCCTTATTTACCCTGTAGGAAACACTCCCTCGGTAACTTTGTCTTACATAGGGTTTATTATACGCCCCAAAGATTATTCAGATTTGGGAAGAGACAAGACGATAACTGTCCCAGATGCCAACAACTTGGGGACCTTATCCATATGTTCTGGAGATGCCCAAAACTGAAGCGTTATTGGGAGGAGGTGCTCAACTCCCTGAATAGGATTTTTAAGACACAAGATAGGCTGAGCCCTATTCAGTGTGTCTTGGGTTGTGGGCAGACGGGGGAAAAGGGAACACGACTCCCGATAACTGTATTGAGTTGCCTATTCCAGGCGAGGAAAGTGATCGCCCGGAAGTGGCAATCAAATACCCCACCGACAAAGGAAGAATGGATAAACGCTGTGGATGAGACTATGTGGATGGAAAAAAGTATGTTTTTAAGAAGGGACAACCTGAAAGGGTTCATGGAAAAATGGAGGTTGTGGCTTTCAGATAAAGGGTATCCGGTATAAAAGATTGGAGACTGATAGTTACAGGAGAATGCATGGAAGATAATAACTGGATGTTGTGGAAGGGGAAAATGAATGTTATAGCTAACCTACAAGAACTTAGATAAAATGATAAGTCCGGGTGTCCGGGTGGCAGAGAATGAGTCCCTTCCTCTTCTCCCCTTTTTTGTTTTCTTTTGTTTGGGTTTATGCTACCCTTGTTCCACCCTGCTTTCTATAACCATGAGGAGCAGAGGAGTAGGAAGGGAAGAGAGGAATGGTTGATGTGTGTGAATGGAAGATGAGGAAGACTGTGTAAGATGAGTATGGGGAGAGCTGCTTGAGGGGGGGAAATTATAGTTGTAAGGGTGGAGTATAATATAACCGTTTATTGCCTATAACTGACCGGATCCCCCCTATAGGATGAGGAAATAAAGTATACGGTTATCTTTTTTTTTTTTTTTTTTTTTTTTTTTTCTTTGTTTTTCTTTGGTGGGGGAATCAACGGGAAAGGAAAAGAGAAGGTGAAAGAGTAGGAAAAGGGAAAAAGATAGCAGGAGGAAAGGAAATGAAAATTAAAAACTTAATCCCTTTTCCACAATGATGTAATAGACCTGGAGGTAGTATGAACGATAGGCTGAATACTACTCCTCCGAAGGCAATTTACTGATGTGGAAAAAAGAAAAAAAGAAAAAAAAAAAAAAAAAAAAAAAAAAAAATATTAACGAGCAAAGCAAACAAAAACAGAAGCAGAAAAAAAGTTTAAATATTGTTAGTTGCTAAAATAAAAAAAAAACCACAAATCAGCAGGAAAAGTAGAACTGAATGGAGAAGGAAAATAAGGAGATAATTAGGGCTGATTAGAATAAACTAAGGGTTAATAAGGGGTTAAACAGAGGAACATTTACTAAAAAAAAATGTATTTACTTGTCTGGTTGCTTTAACTCACTTTATTTTCAGAACAAAGTTCATTCCTTTGATCTGTAGATAAATGAACAGAAAGATACAAATGAAACAATGTTATCTTTTTGTATTTGTGGCTGAGCAATGTTAAAAAACATTGTCAGACTGCTTTTTTTTTTGACAGCTCCAGCCACCTGAACCTCTTCTGTGTAATCGGCAGTGCAGCTATGATTCATTCAGCTGAATTGCCGTGTACTGGGACAGGGGGATCCCAACAGCAGGGCAGAAGGTCTGGACATACTAGGCACGCCCTGTGTACACTGATGACATTTTTTGGGCATCTAGCATGCCCAGAGTCTGCAACTGGTTAAGAGAGATTTCCTCTCACTTTTTGTTGTGACTTTGGGATAGGAAGTGAAGATAATTCTCCCCACTGGCCACAGATGGCAAAAAGCCATCAACAGGGGTTTCCCTTGCCTGCTGTATCATTATTTAAAAAAAAAAAACGTTTTGGCTTTAGACATGTTATAAAGTGTACCTGCTGCTTAGACTTTTAAAAAAATCACATAGCATAATGTAAAAGAAAAATCAAGGAACTAAGACTTCTGATTTATTCTGTACTGCAAAAGTTTAAAAATTACCCCGGTTTACTTACATACTACACTACATCAATGTGACAACTTTGGCCTTATATTCAATAAATTCAGTACAACAAAATGCTGAGCCTTAATACATTAAAGATAAGACATTACTTTCAAAAATAAAAGGTCTATTAATATAAAGAAAGTAGGAAAATATAAAAAAAAGTCCTGATAAGAATCTTGCTTGTCCCAGTGTGACTTTCCCCATCCAAAGGGAAAAGACCACCACTTGTGACTAAAAATTACCTCACTCACTGACTCCAAAAGCTGACAGTGCAGCAAATAGCGCGTTTTTAAAAAACACAGATTAGCATCCCTCTCTGGCCATCCAGGCTCCATCCATCCATCCATCCATCCACTCTTGGTCTTCCCACTGAAGCTGCAACTCTGCACCACTAAGGGGAGTGAGAATGCCACTATGTCACTGTATGGGGAGAAAGTGCTCACCACATGGAGCCAGACACTTAAAAAGCCACCAAATCCGAGACCAGAGATGGCAGCATGATGTCAGCGTAAAGCCCAACCCCTACACATTTCATGCCAACGCACGTCTTCAGGGAACACTATTATATTATATTCAATAAAGTGTTCATTTTTTATAATCTTAGGTGACCTTTGGCAACCGAACAAAACACCTTGTGTCCTGATTTCAACAAAGTGAAATGGTTGCCATGGAGCACTGCAGTTAATAATTGGCAAACATAAGATCCATTTATTAAATAAAAGTCATATTTCAAAGTAAAATTGATGCAAACAGGAATGTGAACATAGTACCATTACACACGCAGCCTCTTTGTACTATAATAATGTTTCTACACTAATTTGTTGGGTAAAATACTTTATAAATAAAACAGAACTTTGAAAGTGCACACTTCTTCCATAATTTAAAGACATGTTCTATTATGCTCTGTACATTTTATTTGTTAACACATAATAGTATTTATGCAGCTGCTCTAATGAGAACACAAGGTGTGAAACTGTATACTGTGCTTTTTTCTTTTTTTTATTTGATTTTCTGTCATGTATATTGCTTATGCTATTACCTGTTTTATTACCCTTCATGTTACAACGAGTTGGATTAAGTGAACGTTTTCTACATTCCAAGCTTCAATAGCAGCTCTGGTCATTTGCCTGCCTGTGCTTTTCTCGGTAGCTGTAATTGCAGTGTTAATGCTTGTTAGATTTACCCATGAAACATTATCTGTGTATTTATTATAACCAAGGTAATTGTTCTAATCTAGTGTGCAATAATAGTCTCTATCAATTCAATTCAATGGTGCTTCCTTAATAACCAAATGGGATTCAATGAAGAAATAATCAAGAAAATAGTTTTACTTTCTCTTAATTAATTGGTTGGAAAGCATTAACCAGCTGCCTGTTATACAAATTAAATTAAAAGTTTAAACATTTTGTGAAAATGCCATAGTATTAGCTGTTGGTCTATACACATTTTATGATATAACATTACAAAACATCTGCCACTCCATGCTGAATAAGCTACAGGGATATGTGATACATGAACAATTATAATCAAGTCTATGCTGCTCTTACTGAGAGGAGGAAAAGAAAACCAAGTCCAAAAATGTATATCTTTTCAAAGCATTTAGAGCAAAGGGAATCTAGACGTTAAAGGAACTTGTTGCATTGAGCACTTGAGTACATTATTTGAGCACATGTATTTGTTATGCTGTGCAATAGGGATGGGCCCGCGGTTCGAGTTGAACGTAAGTCGCCTGTTCATAGAATTTAGAACATTATGGGACACTCGCAGTGATTTTGCCACAGAGCGCCCCATAATGCATTGCTTGAAGACGGCGTGCACAGCTCCTCCTCCATGGGAGAGCTGCCTCCGTTTGCACTGGCTTTGTTTTGGCGTTTTTTGTTTTTTTTAATTGTTTATTTAAAGAAATTTCTAGATTGTACAGTACATGGAATAGTACATATTTTCCATACATCAATAAAAGTACAATCATACTATTTCCTGTTTTCTTTTTCCAAAAGAAATAACATAGAAATAAAGAGATTAACATGAAAGACTGGTACATTAAAATATCTAAGTTAGGGTCCGATTTCATTTCTGTAAGTTCAATGTACCCAAAAACTGAACAAAAAACAAAAAGAAGTATCAGGAAAAAACAGACTGAGTATATGTGAGAGATTTTATGAAAGATAATGACATTGGAGACATCAAAAACTGCACAATTAGAAGGGAAAGAGCAAAGTTCTGCACCATGCGTCGTATAAAACTTAGAGCAGGTTAGTGAATAACATTTCCCTAGGTGTTCTGTTCCTAAAGTAGAGTGTGAGGTTGCTCCGAGGAATATTGAGAGGCATCCCAAACCTCCCAGACCTTGGAGAAATGTGGCATAGAGTCATCCACTATTGCAGTCATATGCTTCTTCTTTCTTATGTCCGCCATAGTGCAGAGGACATGTGCGAAAGTCGGGGGGCAGCCGAGAGCCAGCATCTAGGGATAACCCATTTCGCTGCCAACAGGACATAAGATGCTAGCCTTTTCTGGGTCTTCAAAATACCTGGGATTGGAAGTCCTAGTAGGTAGTATAGGGGATTTAGTGGGATAGGGATGTTGAAGAGTATTTGTAACATATCCTGTATCTGCGCCCAGAATGGCTGTATATATGGGCAGTCCCAGAAAATGTGTAGGTGAGTGCCTACGGCCTTGTTACATCCCCAACATAGATTGGGAGTCTGTGGGTGGCGTGCGTGTAGGATGTCTGGGGTTCTATACCAGAAAAAAAGAATTTTGACCGCTGTTTCCTTTTGTCTTACACATCTGGAAACTTTTGATGTTGATTTCCATATTTTCCCTCAGTCTACCAAGTAGATAGGACGGTTCAGTATTGTTGCCCATTTCCTCATGTATTTGTGGCTTGTATCAGTTAGTGGGATAGCTTCATGCAGGATTTTATCTAACACAGAGTAATTTGAACTCAGTGGGTCTTTCCAATGCAAGGGCATTGGATATGTTGGAGAAAAATGTCTAAATTGTAAATAGGAGTAGCTGAGTCCGTCGGGAAACCCGTGCTTAGATTGTAAGTCAGAGAAAGACAGGATTTGATATGTCACCGGGTTTACTAAATGGCGTAATTGGAATATCCCTGCCTTATTCCATGGTAGCATATGGTCATAGGAGAGACTGTCTGGGATATCTGGGTTGAAGAATATTTTTCATGAGGGGGGGACGTGGTGATGAGAGAGAAAATTTCCCGAAACACTTCCGCCAGATGGTAGAAAGCATAGGGCCCAGGCAGAGTGATTTCAGCTGAGAGATATGTTTACTTGAAGAAGGCCAGAGCATATAGCATATATGAACAGGCCTAGTTATACTCATTTCTATCTCGGCCCACCTTCTTGAGACCATTCTGGATGTCCAGGAAGTTATAACATGCAAGTGTGAGGCGTAATAATATTTGACGAAATCAGGGGCTCCCAAACCCCTCTATTTTTAAGGGCCATAACCACTGAACCTGCAATGCGATGGGAAGCATTATTCCAAATGAAACGCAGACACTTCCTTTGAAGTAATTTCAGTTTCGTTAGTGGGATAGTGTAAGGAACCATCCGGGGCCTGTGCGCGGGGGCGTGCGTACGTGCGCGTGCACGCGCGGGAGCGCCAGCATTGGCGCCAAAACGGCCATTTAAGCCCTCTGCACCTTGCAGTCAGTGCTGTCCATTCTACAGCGTTCTGGCTTCTGTGACCCCAGTGCTTATCCTGAGAGACTTCCTGTATCTAACCGGGCTTCCTGCTTGACCTGCTTGCCTGCTGCCTGCCCGACCTTCTGCCTGCCTATGACTACGCCTCTGCCTGATCCCTTGTACTTCTGTTGCCCGCACGTTGCCGACCCTGCCTGGACCCGACTATCGGCCAGCCTGAACCACCTGTACCGTACCGCAAGTTTGTTACCGACCCGACCTGAACCACTACTCTACTGTCTGCATGAGCTTCTGTGGACCATCACCTGTCATCTGTGACCAAGTCCAGCCCTCGTGCCCCCCTGTCTCCACTA
This sequence comes from Glandirana rugosa, assembly GCA_018402905.1. Lineage (NCBI taxonomy): Eukaryota > Metazoa > Chordata > Amphibia > Anura > Ranidae > Glandirana > Glandirana rugosa. Next base: position 73,167 of record BLSH010453182.1, read on the forward strand.
CCAGGAGTTTTCGAACCAGGGCCACAAGTGAGGATGCCCCTGCATAAGTCTGGCTCAACCACCAGGTACGTGACAGCAACGGACAGCCACGTCCGAGTCTGCGCCGGGGCCCTCTATCATGGAAGAAGTGTGTGTCCATCTTACCGGCTTGTCTCAAGCAGTAAAAGACCTCCAGGATGAATATGTACGCTTGGAAAGACAACTCCAGGATCTGGTTTCACCCGCAGCCGATCCTGCTCCATCCTGCTCCATCCCACATTGTAGTGCCTCTTCCTACAGAACCCAGAGTGCCTATGCCCGAGCGGTTTACAGGGGATGGCCGGATGTTTTGGGCGTTTCGGAACTCTTGTGAGTTGTACTTTGCTCTGCAACCCCGCACCTTTGCTCTGGAGTCCACCAAAGTGGGCTTTGTGATCTTGCTACTCCTGCATGGGCTGCAGGCCTGGGCTCACCGATTGCTGGAGCGGAAAGCCCCGGAGACCTCTACTCTGGATCAGTTCCTTCAAGCCATGGCCCAATTATATGAGGATCCCCACCAGGCCGCAATGGCAGAGACTGTACTGCATGCACTCCAGCAGGGCCACCGTACCGCGGAAGAGTACGTCTCAGAGTTTCAGTGATGGAGCGTCGATACAGCCTGGAACGATGCGGCCCTTTGTTACCAGTTTGGCTGGGGCTCTCTGAGCCGCTCAAGGATGAGCTGGCTCGCGTCGGGGTTCCTCACACCCTGGACGCGCTAGTCAATTTGGCCATCCAAATTGACCGCTCAACCACAACCTCCTCCTCCTCTCCACATGGACACCTGGAGCCACCGCAGTGTGGGCGTCTCCGCGCTTCCTTGTCACCTGAAGAGCGACAGAGGCGCATGTCCCTCACCTTGTGCCTGTACTGCGGGGAATCTGGACATCTGGTATGGAACTGCCCCGCTAAGGCAGATAAAGGCCTCACCCCGGTCACGGGGGAAGTGCTATCGCTACCTAACACCCACCTTGTCCTCTTCATGTCCCTCCGGCTTCCCAGAGGAAAGTGCAAGTCCCAGCCATTCTGGATACAGGAGCCTGCAGTTGCTTTATGGACCTTGCTTTTGCCCCCCAGCATCGCATCCCACTCCGAGCCAAGGACCATCCAATGGTCATCCAGCTGGCTGACGGGTCCACTCTCAAGTCTGGCACAGTGACCCATGAAACGCTCCCTCTCACTGCCAGCATGACAGGGGGTCACACGGAATTTTCACTGTTGGACATTATCACCTCCCCTTTATTCCGGTTATCCTGGGCCTACCCTGGTTCCAGGCGCACTGCCCTTTGATCAATTGGAACACCGGGGAAGTGCAGTTCCAGTCACCTTATTGCCTCAGCCACTGCCTGCCAAAGTCTCTGCAAGACCCCCCAGTTCTTCTTAGCATGGACTCAGACCCTGATCTGGTAACCCAATCTGTGGTTCCAAAAGTCTACCATGACTAGACGTCTTTAGCAAGAAGGGGGCCGACACCCTACCTCCACACAGGTCATACGATTGCCCAATCGACCTGTTGCCAGGGGCTGAAGTCCCATTTGGCCGGATCTTCCCATTGTCCGAAGTGGAGTTAGTGGCTCTCAAAGCCTACCTGAACGAGAACTTGGAAAAGGGCTTCATCCGGCCCTCCACGTCACCCGCTGGAGCGGGGATATTCTTTGTGAAAAAAAAGACCACTCACTCAGGCCTTGTATTGATTACCAGGATCTCAACAAAGTCACCATAAAGAACCGATACCCATTGCCCTTAGTTCCGTAACTTTTTCAAAGACTTGGCTCAGCCAAAGTGTTCACCAAATTAGACCTCCGCGGGGCTTATAACCTGATACGTATACGGGAGGGGGATGAGTGGAAGATGGCCTTTCGGACCTGCTTTGGCCACTTTGAGTACTTAGTTATGCCATTTGGGCTCTGCAACGCCCCAGCGACCTTCCAGCATCTGATCAATGATGTTTTCAGAGACTACCTTGACCTGTTTGTGGTCGTCTATCTCAACGACATCCTTATATTCTCCCCCTCCCTAGAGGAACACCGCAGGCATGTGAAATGCGTACTTAGCCGCCTACAAGAACACAGACTGTACGCAAAGGCAGAGAAGTGCGCCTTCGAGTGTGCGGACATTTCTTTCTTAGGATTTCCCATTTCCACAAAGGGCACCACCATGGATCCACAGCAGGTTACAGCCATCCTTGACTGGCCAGCGCCAGTGGATAAAAGAGGGGTGCAGCGCTTCGTAGGCTTTGCACGCTTTTATAGAAAGTTTATCCGGGGATTTTCAGCAGTCATTGCCCCATAACGCAGCTTACTAAGCAGAACGTCTGCTTTGTCTGGTCCGCAGAGGCACAGGCAGCTTTCCAGTCTCTGAAGAAACTGTTCTCCTCTGCTCCCATTCTGAAGCACCCCAACCCAGCACTGCCCTACATCCTAGAAGTGGACGCCTCGGAGACCGCAGTTGGGGCGGTCCTCTCGCAGAGACAGGGTCCAAAGGCCCTACTCCACCCCATCGCCTTTTTCTCTCGGAAACATACTCCACCCGAGAGAAACTACGACGTTGGGGATAGAGAGTTACTCGCTATCAAGTCCGCCTTGGAAGAATGGCGGTATCTTTTCGAAGGAGCGGCACATCCCATCTTGGTCTTCACCGACCACAAGAATTTAGAGCATCTGCGGACGGCTAAAAGGCTCAAACCTCGCCAGGCTCGATGGGCTTTATTCTTCTCCCGCTTCCAGCTCCACATTACGTACAGGCCTGGGTCCAAGAATGTGAAGCCGGATGCACTGTCCAGAATGTTCCTTGATCCTGTGGAAGCTTCCCCTCCGGATACCATCCTACCTGCTCACAGCTTCTTGCTGGTCCAAGAGGACCTCCTAACAAAAATCAGGCAGGCTCTAACTAGTGCCTCGGTGCCCAGAGACTCTGAATTATCTGTAAAAGATGGGCTGTGGTGGTCGGGTACCCGGATCTTCGTGCCTGAGGAGTTCCGCCTAGACATCCTAGAATTCTGTCACGACAACAAGTTAACGGGACATTTTGGCAGTCATAAGACAATGGAATTGCTAGCACGCACCTTCTGGTGGCCCCGCATGAATGAGGACTGTAAAACCTATGTGGGTGCATGCTCTATTTTTGCTCAGAACAAGACTGAGAGAACCAGGGCCTGGGGGCTGCTGAACCCGTTACCTATCCCTGACCGTCCTTGGTCGCACATCTCCATGGATTTTATTGTCGAGCTTCACCCATCCGCGGGATTCAACACCATCTTCATAGTAGTAGCCCGTCTCACAAAGATGGCACACTTTATCCCTATGCAAGGTACCCCCTCTGCTATGGAAACGGCCAAGACCTTTATCAGAGAAATTGTACGACTACACAGTATCCCTAATAATATTGTCTGGGACTGGGGAGTACAATTTACTTCCAGAGTGTGGAGGTCTCTGTGTACCATCTTAGGAATTGGATTGGCTTTTTCTTTGGCCTACCACCCCCAGTCAAATGGCCAGACAGAGAGGACCAACCAGACCCTCCAGCAGTACCTCCGCTGCTACTCCTCGTACTCCCAGGATGATTGGATCTCTCTGCTTCCGTTAGCCGAGTTTGCCTATAATAACGCAGTCCACTCTGCCACCAAGCAATCTCCATTTTGCGCGAATCTCGGCTATCACCCCACATTCCTACCCAATGCTCTGACTGAAAGCTCTGTACCTGCTGTGCAAGAGATCACACAGTTCCTGGAGAAAAACAACCGTCTTTTGCAAGAGACCCTTGCATAAACCCATGAGCACGACAAGAGAACTTTCGACAGAGGGAGACAAGAAGAGTTGAACCTGCAGCCTGGCGATCGGGTCTGGTTGGCCACTAAGAATCTGACACTGTCATGTCCGTCGAAGAAACTAGGTCCCAGATACATCGGACCCTTGCCAGTCAAAAGGAAAATTAATAATGTGGCTTACGAGCTGGACCTCCCTCCTTCACTCAAAGTTCACCCAGTCTTCCACGTAAATCTGCTCAAGCCAGTGACCAAGGATCCCTTCCCAGGGCGGAAAACAGCCCCACCAGAACCAGTCCTGGTAGACGGAGAGGAGTTTGAGGTGGAAACTATCCTGGACTCCAGAAGGAAAGGGGGCATTACCCAATTCTTAGTAAAGTGGAAGGGTTATGGACCTGAGGAGAGCTCGTGGGAACCTGAAAACAACCTACACACCAAGGAGCTGGTAAAGACAACCCGACCAAGAGAGCCCATTTGGGCATCCGGAGGCTGCCCTTTGGGGGGAATGTAAGGAACCATCCGGGGCCATTGGCAGGCCAATGCGCAGGTGCACGTAGTGTGTGCACGTGTGAGTTTGCGCGCGTGCGTGCGTGCACGGGAGCGCCAGCATTGGCGCCAAAACGGCCATTTAAGCCCTCTGCACCTTGCAGTCAGTGCTGTCTGTTCTACAGCGTTCTGGCTCCTGTGACCCCAGTGCTTATCCTGAGAGACTTCCTGTATCCATGACCCGGGCTTCCTGTTTGACCTGCTTGCCTGCTGCCTGCCTACGACTACGCCTCTGCCTGATCCATTGTACTTCTGTTGCCCGCACGTTGCCGACCCTGCCTGGACCCGACTATCCGCCAGCCTGAACCACCTGTACCACACCGCCAGTTTGTTACCGACCCGGCTTGAACCACTACTCTACTGTCTGCATGAGCTTCTGTGGACCATCACCTGTCATCTGTGACCAAGTCCAGCCCTCGTGCCCCCCTGTGCTCCAGAGCTCCCTGTCTCCACTACCAGGGGTTTTCGAACCAGGGCCGCAAGTGAGGTTGCCCCCGCATAAGTCAGACTCAACCACCAGGTACGTGACAGATAGTGAAGGGGAGAGTTTCAAAAAGATACAACAATTTGGAAAGGACTGACATTTTAAGGACATCGACTCTTCCAAGGAGGGAAAGCGGTAGGGAGGATCATTGTTTCAGTAAACGGTCAATCTCTGCAAACAAGGGTGGAAAATTTGCTTGATATAATGCAGAGTATGTAAGGGTGAGACGAATACCTAAATATTTAAGTGAATGTGTGCACCAATGGTAGTTAAATGTCGATTGTAGGGAGACCAATTGAGTCAGTGGTATGTTAATAGGTAAAGCTTCAGTTTTAGAAAAGTTAATCTTAAATCCGGAAATGGAGCCAAAAGTCTGTGTAAAGAGGGGAGGGATGTGTGGGGATGAGTAAGGGTTAGTAAAATATCATCTGCGAATAGGGATAGCTTATTCTCCCGTTGTCGCAGCCGCACTCCCTGAATGTCCATCTGGTCCCTTATAGCTATAGCAAGAGGTTCTAGGCTGAGAATGAAGAGAAGAGGTGACAGGGGACAACCCTGTCTGGTACCATTACTCAGGGAGAACGACTGCGGCAGATATGAGGATAACTGTACTTGAGAAGTGGGTCTTGAGTACAAAGTTCACAGTGCTCAAATAAAGGAGCCTGAAAATCCATATTGTTGCAGTACCGCAAACATAAAGGGCCAGCTTAAGCGGTCGAAAGCCTTTTGGGCGTCTAGACTTAGGACAATGGCAGGGTGTTTTGTCTTGGTCAAGAGATCAATAAGATCAACAGTCCTTCTTGTATTGTCGCCAGCATGTCTAGCCAGAACAAAACCCACTTGATCCTTATGTATAAGAGTAGGTAATATTAACGACAGTCTGTTAGCCAAAATTTTTGTTAATATTTTGTAGTCCGAATTTAGTAACTCAATCGGTCGATAATTGTCAGGGGAAGTGGGGTATTTTCCAGGCTTCGGTATTACCGTTATATAGATGAGTTAAGAAATTGGTTATGTGGGAAGGTGCCTGCTTGTAACAAAGCAAATAATTGTAACATATGGGGGGCTAAGGTTGGGAAAAGTGTTTTGTAATAGGAATATGGGAGGCCATCTGGACCTGGAGCTTTATGTGACGTAGATGATTTATAACCTCCCGAAATTCTTCAGATGTAATAGGGGCATTGATTTGCGCGCTCTGATTGGGAGTAATTCTAGGCAACTTTAAAGTGTTTATAAAAGATTCAAACTTGCTTGCTCCCGCAGCAAGCCTCAAAAACCTGCTTATAAAGCCGCCCCATCCGTTCCAAATGGCACAATCTAGCACCGGAGGAGTCCCAGAGCGCACAATGGAGCGATACCTTGACAAAGGCAGCAACAGGGAACCGAGGACGCTGGACAGGCATGTCATGTCGGCCGAGATAGGAGGTGCGATCGTTCCCAAAGCTTCGGTTCTTCCAACGAACGTGGAGACCCATGACACGGAACTTATTGCTCAGGCTGTAGTGGCACTTCTGGCTCCCACGATCGCATCCACAGTCGAAAGAGCGGTGCAGGCAGGAATGGCCCAGATGCATAAAGATCTGAGGGAACAGGCAGCCAGGCTCACAGAGGCCGAACAGAGAATTGGCATGTGGAAGAGGAGCTCTACCATACACAAGACTCGGGCCGGGCACAGGACGCTCAAATCCGCCTCATAGTAAAGAAACTCGAGGACCTCGAGAACAGATCGAGAAGGAGCGAGGTAGTCAATAATTTCTGAATCAAACAGACTTAAAAACATTTTATAACACGAACAGACGCATCAAGTCCATAAACCGATACCGTCCAGAGACACAACACGCCAGTCTGGGCCCTCCCGGATCGGATACTCGTGCGAGGTGGACCTTTCCCGGAGAGTCCGGGTTCCGGAGGCCATGAAACTGGCGCGTCTTCACTCTATTGTGCCACCCCCTCTAGCGGAGCCCCTGGGGTTACTTAGAGTTTAACGAGGAAGAGCTAGACAAGAGCTCCAGGAGCTCAAAGAAATGATACTCCGCCTAAACTCGCAGGACACGGGCCGGGCTCAGAACACATACC
>BLSH010453182.1:132199-148081 GCA_018402905.1 Glandirana rugosa
ACCATCCGTAAACGCGGCCACTTTTGCGCAAACCAATCAATAAGCGCCGATTGCAATTTTTTTTATCGCAAATATGAGGAATTATATAAATCGGCCAAAAACGGTGAAAAAAAATGTTTTTTTATATTTTTTTTTTTGGATTTGAATTTTAGCAAAAAGTAAGAAATTTGGGTTTTTTTGCAAAATGGTCGCTCTTCTTTTGTTTATAGCGGCGATCAGAAATGACGCAGAGGCGATCAAATACCACCAAAAGAAAGCTCTATTTGTGGGAAAAAAAGGACGCAAATTTTGTTTGGGTACAACGTCGCACGACCGCGCAATTGTCAGTTTAAGCGACGCAGCGCCGAATCGCAAAAAGTGCTCTGGTCCTAAAGTGGGAAATTCTTCCGGGGCTGAAGTGGTTACGCTTTGACAATAAAACCTGGAAGCTGATTTGGTTTGTATGCAGATCAGTACCAGATTTTGCACACTCGCGTTTTGGTAAGTTTGGTAAATCAACCCCTTAGTGTTCTTCAAAGACTCTGTTAATTTGAATTCCATTGCCACTTTCATGGTTTGGACCCCTGTCATCAGGAGACATTCTGTCACAGCTGGAAGACAAGCAAGTACCCATGCACATTCTTCAGGATGTAGACCAGCTCCTGCCTAAGCTTCTTAGAAAGGCCCCACTAGGGCTGGACTGCTCTTTATTAAAGCTGGGACAACTGCTCACCCCTTTCCAAATGCTATGTTGCAACTGTTTCTTGTAGTATTCATACATTTTTCGAGTGCTATGGAAAACTCACAGCACACCTACACTTACTACACAATTCTCTTCACAGGTGCAGGTGTAATTGTAGAGTGATATACCACTGTAGTGGTATTTAAGATGGCATTCCTTATATAATCAATAGCAAACGAATAGCCTATTACAGTTGTGTATTCTGACGTAATTAAAACTGATCTGTGATTAAAGCTTTCAAGTTTAATCTGCTTATATTTTTCCTTCCTGGGTTCCTCCTTTTCCCAATCATCAATGAAACCAATGTGCTAATTGAAAATTGAAATAAAGCCTTTTTGTTTTTATTTTCATTTCACAAACATTGTTATAAACCCAGTGTTCATTGGGTATCTGTGCTTCTTTCTGCAACACAGACAGATCATGGCTGATGGGAGGGGCTGGTAGGGTTTGCATCAGCTCTCTTCTCAAAAGCCTTCAGCCCTAAGTTTCTAATATACATTGCAGTTTCTAATATACATTGTGAATTGCTCACAGTGAGCTCACTTCACAAAAGCATATCACTTAGCACATTTTTTCCAAATATCGCACACAATACTAAAAAAGGCAATCCACTATCCCTTTATGCAGTATTAACCTCAAAATTGCTCGGCAACTACGTTATAAAACAATTCACTAAAATAAATAAATTAGAAGGATGCCCAAAATCTGATTTGTATCTTAGTGCAGATTGGGAAAATCAGTAAGCCAATCACACAAGCAGGAAATTACATTTTTGGAGGGCGTTACATATACCATCTGTGTACAGAATGCCTCCAGGGTTCCATTGCATTTTACTGAAAAATGATAGCATTGCAGATTAAAATAGGAAAGATAATTTTTAATAATGTTATATTACAATATAGTTTTTCACAATTGTATATGCTATATATTTTTTTATTTGTGATATTTTTTTCCCTACAAAAGTGTAATTACACTTTATTGCGTGTGCCATGGCACACAAGATTATTGGATTGACATTTCAATGGAACACATTCATTTATAATGAGATTATAGCTTAGATTATAGATGATTTTGTTTATATTTTATTTTAATGTAAAGATGACTTGAATCCTGGCAGCTGTCCCAAAAATGGCAGACAGAGTACAAAGCACTAAAAAAAATTAAAATTGAAATAAAACCTTTCTGTTTTTATTTTCATTTCACAAACATTGTTATAAACCCAGTAAAATAATCATTGGGTATCTGTGCTTCTTTATGCAACACAGACAGAACATGGGTGATAGGAGGGGCTGGTAGGGTTTGCATCAGCTCTCTTCTAAAAAGCCCTCAGCCCTAATGCAAATAGTATGCTGGCACTTGCAAATATCAAAACACCTTGTTGGGTGATTGTCAGTCTGGAGGAATGACCACTCATGAGCAGACAGCATTTGCTTGCAGTACACCCTAGGTAACATCCACACGGGATGCTAAGCCATCAAAATTGAACCAAAATTCAATGAATGAAAGGGGAAAGAGGTTAGATGATACTGGATATCCAGCCAGGAAATTAAGCAATTCATAGAAAACGAAATTTCGCGTTTCACACAGTATGTGTGACTAGTATGTGCTTGTTCACTAGTGTAGTGAACAAGCCCATACCTGTGTGAAACGCATCTACATCTATTCCTTGTTATACCTGGAATACTGCCAATAAAGATGTTTGGATCGGTCCTTGATTTTTTCATTCCTCAAGCAACATCAACCACATATTATTTGCTTACAGGAGACTCACCTGGTTAAGGAGCGACTGCGATCGCTTAAAAGAGCATGGTTAGCTTCCTCGTTCCATGCCACTCACACTACTTACTCTAGGGGTGTCTCTATTTTATTGGCCAAGTCCTTGCCAGCTGAAATTCTATCCGTTAAAACAGATCCGGATGGCCGGTTTGTTATACTCACTATAACAATTGCTAGAATGGCCTTTACTTTAGTCATTGTCTATGTACCTCCCCCATTTACACCAGATCTCCTTTTCAGGTTGTCCCTCCTACTTGTCGCTAGAGCCCCTGGTCCTATGCTGTATGTAGGGGACTTTAATACCGTTTTGGACCCCTCATTGGACCGCTTGGGAGGTAGTGGTAAATCCTGCCCCTCTTTTATAGACTGGGCCGGAGTCTATAATCTTACTGATGTGTGGCGGTGGAAACACCCTGCCGAATATCAGTACTCATGTAATTCGGATTAATTTCATACAATGTCTTGCATAGATCTTGCATTTGCCACACCCGATGCTCTCCCGCTGGTGTCTTCAGTGTCCTACCTACCCAGGGGGGGTGTCTGACCACGCACCTCTGGCAGTGGATCTCCTCCTTCTGCCTGCGCAGGGGCCCGCTATTTGGCGCATGGGCTCGCAATGGCTGGAGGACGAGATTGTACAGAGATCCTGCGGGAGAGACATTGTGGATTATTGGAAGCTTAACAGAGGGTCTACTGACTCCTCTAACGTATGGGAGGCATCCAAGGCTGTATCGAGGGGTGCCTTCATGTCTGTGATGGGCGCCCTTCGTAAAAAAACACTCAGCAGTGCACCAAAGAATTGGAGGAGGCAATGGTGGTTGCTGAGGCGGAGTATGTGGCGCACCCTGACTCTACTAAGCATGATCTATGGTTATCCAGACGTAGGGAATACGAGCTCAAGTTGCTGGACTTGACTCAAAAACGTATGCTACATGTGACACAGAAAATATTTGAACGTGGCAATAAAGCAGGACGACTTTTAGCTTACCTAGTTAGACCAGACCGTACTCCTATCTCTATCCCTCAAATCCTCACCTCTCAAGGAGGAAGAAGTGATACCTCACAGGCTATTATGGACATATTTCTATCCTTCTATAAAGACTTATACACTACCAGGGCCCACTATTTAGACGCACAGTTAACCGGGTACCTTGCACAAATCCCTTTTCCTCATCTAACTGATCAAGAGATGGAAGACTCAGAGACCCCCATTACGGTGGAGGAAATTAAAATGGCGATTGCGCAACTTCCAAGCCACAAATCCCCGGGCCTAGATGGCTTCCCGGCTGAATGGTATCAGAAGTTTAACTCCCTGCTTAGCCCCCTTCTTCTTAGTACATATAATGAAGCGTTAAAAAATGGAGTCCTCCCACCATCTATGAAGGAAGCATTAATTGTACTATTGCTAAAACCTAGGAAAGATCCATTACTCTGTGATTCCTACCGCCCCATATCCCTTATAAATGTGGATGTTAAAATTCTCGCTAAAGTATTGGCCAATCGTCTCAACCTAGTGATTGAGAAACTGATAGGATGTGATCAGGGAGGTTTCATACCAGGATGATCTACCAGAATGAATAAACGTAGACTATTCCATAACCTACAATATCCACATGGTTGTGCACCTACCAGGGTAATAGTGTCCCTTGACACCAAAAAAGCTTTTGACAGTGTGGAATGACCCTATCTGTTTAAAGTGCTGGAGAACTATGGATTTGGTCCACGCATGATTGCCTGGATCAGACTCCTATACTGCTCCCCAATGGCTCACATTAGAGTTAATTCTGGGGTGACAGAGGCATTCCCGATTGGCAGGGGAACCAGGCAGTGGAGTCCTTTGTGTCCCCTCCTGTTCACCTTGGCCACAGAGCCCCTTGCCATCCAGATCTGTAGAACCCAGCAGATAAAAGGTCTTCCTATTGGGACAATTGAAGAGCGTATATCTCTGTACGCGGACGATACTCTGGTGTATCTAGCTGACCCAGCAGACTCCCTTAAAAATGTATTATCTCTTATTAACACTTTTGGGGACTACTCTGGGTTCAGGGTGAATAGGGAAAAATCTTCCCTCTTCCCCCTGGACCACGAAGCCATACCACTGATATACGCAGGGTCAGAACTACAGATTGTCTCTTCCTTTAGATACCTGGGCGTGATAGTGCAATTGCCAATCTCTAAGTATATTACAAATAACGTATACCCTTTACTAACGCAACTACAGGAACACACTAAGCAATGGATGGATCTCCCGCTGGATCTCATTGGCAGGGCTAACATCATCAAAATGATTTACCTCCCTAAACTGCTCTATATCCTAGCCAACTCCCCATGTAGGATCCCAAAATCTATCTTTAAACGTATTGATTCTATATGCACTACGTTCCTCTGGCGGGGTGGACAGCCCAGGACAGCCCTTGAGATGCTTCGACTACCCTCCCATCTAGCCGGACTAGCTGGAGTCTATTCCAGACCCAGTCAGATGGACCTCTAGGGGGGTCAAATATTTGTGTCATCTGTTCGACACGCAAGGTTTTAAATCCTTCCGACAATTACAACAAGAGTTTGACCTTCCGAATTACTATATATTTTATTACTATCAATTGAGACATGCAGTCAGAAAGCAATTTGGTACCCTGGATAATCTACTTACTATGCCTGCACTAGAAAAATTACTAAGAGACCCTGCCACCACTAAACTTATTTCAACTTACTATATGACCCTGGTTACAGACACCAACCCCAGATTTCAGGTGGCCCAAGCTAAATGGTCAGATTTGAATATACAGATTACTGAAGAGGACTGGTCAGAATTCATTGATACCTTCAAAACATTGGTCATCTCATCTAGAGACCGAGTTATCCAACTAAAGGTCTTCCACCAATCCCACCATACCCCACATAGGCTACATAAAATGGGCTTATTAACTACAGACGCATGCTTTAGGGGATGCGGTCAACAAGCAGACTTCATGCATTGTTTCTGGACATGTCCTATAGTACAGAATTTTTAGAGGGAGATTGACTCCTTTCTTCCATCGGCTCTGGGCCTCCCCAATATTATTAACCCCCAAAAATTGTCTCCTAAGAGTCTTTGGGGATCTATCCCTGTCGGCCTTGGCAAAGAGACTTCTTTGTATCCTTTTTTCTATGCAAAGAAGTCTCTCTTGCTGACGTGGAAGAGCTCACAGACGCTCAATAAAACAATATGTTTGAAACTAGTAAACAATGTACTACCCTTATATAAACTTACAGTTGACCTGAGGAAGCGGAGTAAGGGATTCTATAAGGTATGCCCTATTCTGCCATAATGAGTATCTTTGTCTCATTCATTCCAAACCGGGCCTAACACTTCCGCCTTCATTTAACCATCATAGTGTTTTGATATAATTTGGATGGACTCCGGCCCAGCCAGTTGGAAATGTACATATGAGCCATAGGTATTTGATTTTGTAGCTGGGAAAATTTATTACCAATGAATAATCAACCCTCTGTACCTGATTGTTCTACCTGTCGCCCAATGGGCAGTTCTTGTTTTTGTTTTTATGTTTGTACGTCTTTTATAACCAATAAAAATATCTTTAAAAAAAGAAGTTTGGATCAGCATTGCATCTCGTGTTGGTGTGCAGCCATTTCGTTTTCTATGAATTGGTGTATGGCGGGGGTGAGCCAGGGCTAGCACCCACCTTGATTTGCTATTACTCTCTGCCTGGAGCAGTGTGACCTCTTTTCTCAGGAAATGAAGCAAGCTCTGACTTCCTGCAGTTTCTAATATACATTGTGAATTGCTCACAGTGAGCTCAATTCACAAAAGCATATCACATGTGCTATTTGGGTCACGTGACACATTTTTTTCCAAGCATCGCACGCGATACTAAAAAAGGCAATTCACTATCCCTTTATACAGTATTTACCTCAAAATTGCTTGGTAACTAGCTTATAAAACAAGTCAATTTACTAAAATAAAAATAAATAATTAGCTGGCACCCTGGCGGTGACCTTAACAATCAGGGAGTTGTTTGGCGTTGGCACCCAACAATCCTTAAGAACAATGACTCATCTGCTGTCAGGGCGAATGTTAACAAAAGAAGAGCCACCATTTAAAAATAAAAAACTGTGCCCCCCCAATCCATACCAGGCCCTCATCTGAGCATGCAGCCTGGCAGGCCAGGAAAGGGGGGGCGCAAATGAGAGCCCCCCCTCCAGAACCATACCAGGCTACATGCCCTCTACATAGGGGGTGCTTTGGGGAGGTTTGAGGACAAAGGCCTCTTCCCCACAACCCTGGCCCAGTTGTTGTGGGGGTGCGGGGATGACTTATTGAAATCTGGAAGCCCCTTTTAACAAGGCGGCCGCCGATCCTGACCCCCCCCCCCCCCCGTGAATGAGTATGGGGTACAAAGGGCCCCTACTCATTCACCAAAAAATGGCCAAAGCTAATTTAAAAACCAGAACCAGTTTTTGACAAGTCATTTATTAAAAAGCGTAAATAAATAAATGTACTCCTAATTAAATCCTGCACCCAATGCTTGGCTCCCGCTGACTGACAGCTTTTCTTTGCATCAGCTGCTAAATAAACTAAAGGATGGGGTCACCCAATGACATCACTGAGTGACCTTACCCCTTGTGACATCATCGATGTGTGGGACTGTGCTTGTGTGACTGGCAGCTTCTGTACAACTGTGGAACACCTGGGTATGTTCTCAGTGGATTCTTCGAGGGTAAGCACTACGCTTGTCACCACCACAAAAGTGCTAATTAAGAAATTATCCTAAATATAATTGTCATAATTTTCAAAGTTCATTTTTACCTCAAGGTAGCACCTAAAATGTGACTACAGGTGTATACCCTGGGTAAGCACTTGTGTGAGTGCTTACTCTGGTGGATGATGCAGTGACGTTTCAAAAACCACCACACACACACACACACTTTCAGATGTATATTTAAAAGACCAAAGGGGAGCTATTGCCTATTTATTGTGTTTTTTACCGATGTAAAGTAAAATAAAATGTCTGTTCCTATTCCACATTGCCAGTTGGTAAAAAGCACATAATTATTTTATAAATTATAGACATTCACACATTTTATGCACACATGTTTGCAGAAGGTACCTATTTTCAGGCTGAAGCAAGGTAAAGAATATCTCTTATTTTACCCATTTAGGGCGAAAGAACAGAGTCTACCGGAACCCCACCCACTGACCCACTTATACGCACAATTGCTGCCCTCCTCTATCTGCTCCGTTTGAGCTTTCTCAAAATGTGCAGTGCTTACAAATGGTTTGATTACCAACTTAACTTGAGAAGTGGAGGAGTAGGGGAGCATAGCACAGGCGATTTTCAGAATAAAAGAGAGGGTTTTTAAGAGAACCTGTCACTTTTGTCCTGATTGCAGTCTTGCTGTTTCTTTTGAATGTTTACATGTTTATAAACTGATATTTTATTTGTTTTATTACCTGTGTAAAATAATTTTAGAAATTCACATTTTATACAGAATGCATCCATACCATTGCTTTTGACGTATTCTAGGTTTTCTAAGCCCTGCTGTAAAAAAAATAAAATAAATTATTTTTAAAGAAAATCTCTCATAGTTCTAGCTTTATTTTTATTTTTTTTATTCTGTTTACTGCAAATAGAGGGTACAGAAATAAAGGACACGTTATGCATCTTGTTTTAGTATGACAAGTACTACATCCAAAAATTGAGATCTGTAACCTCAACAAGCACTGATATACATACAGCAATAAACAGTTCAGAATGAATACAGTCGACTTGTGTGTTCATTAAACAGCTAGTGGGAGCTCAGAAGTTCAGATAGCTAGTCTGTCAGATCCAGATAATAAACAGGTAGGTACATTGACACAGAAATAGTATCAATAATTGGCATTTGTTGTCATAAATCTTTTTCTCATAAGGGATGACTTGGTTCACTGAGGAGATCCACTGGGGAACTGTGGAAGGAGATGGCTGCAACCATTCCAAGTTTGCTGTAAGTGTGTTGATCTTTTGGTCCAGAAACAAGGTTTTTCTTAAAAACTTTCTAGCTTATCTATGCCACACTTCTTCATCCAGAAGCCCCTGCAGGCATACTTCTGAAGTTATTGGAACTGGGGTCCTAGTTATAGAAAGGCTACTACATGTTGCCAGTATCTATGTATCACTGGGCAGGACCACATAAGATGTACAAAATCAGCTCCAGATTGCCCACATCTAGCGCAATCGAATGTAAAAATACGATGCATGGCAAATATTTGGGTGGGCATGAAGTGAGTTTGATGGATAATGTAAAGCTGAACCAGCTTATTCACATCAGGAGCCTTGGTTTTCAAGAAATAGTTTTGTTGGTGTGTACAAAACAGTGAGCCTGCTCTAGGCACACCTATGATCCAGCTACTTCATCTTAGGGGCTGGCTCCCCAAAACTCACATTTGGTCTTGCATGCATGCATTCCACAAAATGGCAGCTATACACCAAAATATGATCACTGCTTAACCTTTTTTCAACACACAAACCAAAAAGCCTGCTCCTTCTGATGTGATTCACCCATAAAGGAATAATCGTAGAGTCTGTATGTACAGTCTCTATAATTAGGCCCTAAAGGGTGATCTGCACCAATGGGAGGAACCAGTGTGGTTTGTGCACTGAACATTAAAGTTGAGTGATGATTAAATTCTGCTGTTTGGCTGTCATTCTTGTGATTGATAGTTAGATAACAAGTAAGGGTTGACCCTATTCATATTTTTATGAATGGGGCAATTAAATGTACAATGCAAACTTCATTAGTAATTAAACATCCTATTCATACAGCATTTGGGCTACTTACTTATCTGTTTTTGTAAAATAGATTTTTAAAAGCAACATTTTAGACATACCTTGTTATCTGTGTTCTATTTTCAAATAAAATAATGGTCTGAAATGTAGGAAACTGACAAAAGAAGATAATCATTTTCTTCTCATCTTTTACTTTATCAAACATTTGTAACCTCTTGCTGAAAAAAACATGTTCTGATTTAAAGCTCCTCTCTCTGTTCTACATACAGTTTAAAGCTCATTCCTCCTCTCTCCAGTTTAATATATACATAATAAAAACCGTTTTGACTTTGTAGAGAGAGTTCACAATTTACAATAATCTTTGGTTTAATGTTTCTTGTTCACACTATTGCCTGCCTTTTTTCTGCCCTTTTTAGGCTTTGTTTTCTTTAAAACGGTTTATGAAGATTGACTGTTCAGAGCATTAATGACTAAAAATACATGATGGCCATAGAATGCTTATTCACAGAATGTTACAGTTCAAGTGCTCCTCTTACTGAAATGTAGCTCAAAAAACTTGTGAATGTTGTTAGAATCCATCAAGAAAATTTAGTCTTCCCATTATCTTGTTTAAATGTAACACATTCACAGTTCATCTTTTAGACAGCTTAATAGTTCATAATAGACAGCTTAATCGAAAAAGTTCATACCAAGTATTTTTTATTTATATAACGTTGACTTTAGATTTGGTTAGATTTTATTTTAATTCTCCTGCTGTTAAAGTAGCACAATGCTGAATTTTGTTGCAGCATACCATACTAAATAATCAATCTAAATCAGGAGGATTAAAAAGCTGACTCACAGGGTACAAGCTCTCCCAAACCCATGGTTATATTATATGGAGGCACATCTACAACACCTGGTGAGCATTTTACCAAAACTGACATTTTTGTTACAGAGGATGCAAGGATGCCCAAAATCTGATTTGTGCCTTAGTGCAGCCCTTTGGGAAAATCAGTAAGCCAATCACACAAGTAGGAAATTAAATTTTTGGGGGGCTTTGCATACACCATCTGTGTACAGAACGCCACCAGGTTACATTGTATTTAAGACCCCTTTCACACCGGGCCGCCCGAGCGTTAGCGGTAAAGCACCGCTAATTTGCAGCGCTTTACAGCTCATAATAGCGGCGCTATTGCACTGCTATTCGGGTGGCGGCGGTGCGATTTTAGGCCCCCCAATAGGGGTTAAACAGGAGTTAAAAGTGCCGGTTAGCGGCACTCCCGAAGCTGTGTTCAGCGCTACGGGAGTGCTGCCCCAGTGTTTTCAATGGGCAAGGACGGTATAGGAGCGGTGAATACACCACTACCACACCGCTGCAAAGATGCGGCTTGCAGGACTTTTTTTACCGCCCCGCAAGCACACCGCCCCGCTGTGAAAGCACTCAGGCTTTTACACTGGGGTGTATTGGGGGGAGTTTTTCAGGCGCTTTTCTATCGTTATTTTTAGCGCAAAAGCACCTGAAAAACGTTTTGGTGTGAAAGGGGTCTTATAGACAATTATAGCATTGCAGATTAAAAAAGGAAAGGTAATTTTTAATAATGTTATATTACAATATGGCTTTTTCACAATTGTATATGCTATATGTTTTTTTATTTGCAATATTTTTTCCCCCACAAAAGTGGAGTTACACTTTAACCTAAAAAAAATATCCCTTTTGGGTAGACTTTGGGTGTATTTGTTAAAATGGCTGGATTATTGGTAGCAAAATTTTAGGTGCATAATAGGCCTTGTTTCTTCATCCTAAAGTTTATCTAAACATATGAACTATATTTCAATATATTGCAACTTACTAGTCCTCAGATATGGTGCTGCATTTGTTTTCATTTTCTCCAGGCTTTTTTCTCCTTTATTGCTCTTTCTGATAACAGTCTTCCATTTATAGGGTGACAACGCTCACTCACTGTACTCTATCAATGAAAGAGGTTTGTTGTCACCCTAGGACAGGAATTTTGTTAGCACAATAGAACACCTCCAACTTTCCTACTCTTCATAACATAAGGGGAAGGTTTCCTTAGTCCTAACACATTTCTAGATAACATTGTGAACACACGGGGGGAGGGGGGGCTGACGAACATCCAACAACTTGTGGATCAGACCGCTGGCTTAAATTGGCCACTGGTTGCTAGGATCTGTCATGCGCGCACGCGTTCACATGAGTACCTACAAACAACGTCTGCAACATTTCTGGGCAAATTAGCATGGCCCTGTTGGGTGTTGGCAGATGTGCCAGCTCTTCTGTGATTCATCCTCTGACAACTTTTATGAATACATTTAACTTAAGAAGATCATTGGGCTGAAATTTCAATAGAACACACTCATTTATAATGAGATTATAACTGAATCACTTATAGATGATTTTGTTTATATTTTTTTAATGTGAAGAGGACTTGAATTCTGACAGCTGTCCCAAAAGTGGAAGACAGAGTGCCAAGCACTAGTCGTTAGAGTTAAGCGAACCCGAACTGTAAAGTTCGGGTTCATACCGAACTTTGGGGTGTCCGTGACCCGGACCCGAACCCTAACATTTAAAAAAAAGTTTGGGTTTGAGTTCTGGGTTCGGGTATTTGATCATGCATGTTGAATAGCTGCAGGGCAGCCAATCAACAAGCGTGGTTTTCCCTAGAAGCCAACACACCCATGCCTACTAATGGCATGGCTTTGATTGGCCAGTGCATCATGTGACCCAGCCTCTACATGAGGCTGGAGCCACAGTGCTGCATGTCACATGCTCTCTGGATAATGTAGGGAGAGGATGCTGCCCGTGCTATGAGGGACAGATTGCAGATAGATAGATAGGTAGAGATTACTACTAATACTGCTTTTAGGGACAGATCGCAGATCTCATCCTGCATTACAGAAAGAACTGACTGGACTAGGTAGAGTCTACTGCTTAGAGGGACAGATTATTGTTCTAAAATCATCTTCTAGTTCTATAGGGTCAGGTTCCTGCTGTTGCTGTAAAGGGCAGATTATTGTTCTAAAATCATTTTGCAGCCCTCGAGCACTTTCCAGGACTCTTTTACAGTCATTTTTGTGCCGAAAAGTTTGGGTCCCCATTGAATTCAATGGGGTTCTGGGTTCGGGATAAAGTTTGGGTCAAGTTTGGTACCGAACCCACCGAACCCGAACATCCACAGGTTCGATCAACTCTACTAGTCACCAATATTTTTTTTCCCAGGACTGACTTGTTCATTATTTTGTCTCTGTCTGGAGGCAGCCATCTTGGTAGAGGCAGGACTTTGCTTCTTTAAGTCAGAACTACCCCAGATGACTGATGATCTGATAACTGGTAGAGGAAAATGTAGGAAGCTGCAAGAGTCATGCAGGAAGCACAGATTATATGAAGCAAAGGGATTAGAGTTGAGCGGACACCTGGATGTTTGGGTTCTGTGGGTTCGGCACCGAACTTGACCCGAACTTGACCCCGGACCCCGAAACCCATTGAAGTCAATGGGGACCCGAACTTTTCGGCACAAAAATGGCTGTAAAAAAGTCCTGGCAAGTGCTAGAGGGCTGCAAAAGGAAGTAAAATGGGGGTAAGAGTAGGACAAGTGCCCTACAAAAAAATGGGGATAGGGAAAATAACTTAAAATCAAATTAAAAAAAAAAAATGGGAAGGGGGGTGGATGTGGAATAGGAGCCTAGAGGTTGACTAGGCCGTGACCGTGGCAGTGTAGGTAGAAGTGGTGGTGGTGGAGGAGGAGGAGGAGGAGGTGGTAGCCCACACTTTTTGTTGTTTGTTTTTTTTTTTAATTGGGGTAGCCCCCAAAATATTGAGGCATATTCAAAAAAACAAGTATACCAATGGCTGTGTGAGGCCGGTCTAAATGTCTATTCTGCAAAAGGTACAGACAAGTCTTGTGGGATCCATGCCTGGTTCATTTTAATAAACGTTAGCTTGTCCACTTTGGCTGTGGACAGGTGGCTGCGCTTGTCTGTGATAACGCCCCCTGCCGTGCTAAACACACGTTCAGACAATACACTGGCTGCAGGGCAGATCAGCACCTCCAAGGCATAAAGGGCAAGCTCAGGCCATGTACCCAATTTGGAGACCCAGAAGTTGAATGGGGCAGACCCATCAGTCAGTACGCGTAGGCGTGTGCACACATACTGTTCCACCATGTTGCTGAAATGCTGCCTCCTGCTAAGACCTTGCCTATCAGCTGGTGGTGCTGTTTGTTGTGGCAGGCTGCTGACAAAGCTTTGCCACATTTTGGCCATGCTAACCCTGCCTTCTGAGGTGCTGGCGGTGCCACAGCTGCATTGGCGGCCTCTTCCTCCTCCTCCTCTTGTGCTTCCACTGATCCCCCGGTGTCATTTGGGAATGCCCTCAGCATCGCGTCTACCAGTGTGCGCTTGTAGTCGCGCATCTTCCTCTCACGCTCCAGTGAGGGAATTAAGGATGGCCCGTTGTCCTTGTAATGGGGATCCAGCAGGGTGGCCACCCAGTAATCAGAAGAAGTTACAATGTGGGCAACTCGGCTGTTGCGCAGGCACTGCAGCATGTAGTCGGCCATGTGTGCTAGGCTGCCCAGAGGCAAACACAAGCTGTCCTCTGTGTGTCCTCCATATCCCCCCAGCCACTCTCCAGTGATGCCCGGGAGTTGCATTGGGTGCCACCCTGCTGTGAACACGCTTCTCCTTCTCCTCCTCCTCATCATCTTCCTCGTCCTCCTCATCCTCCAGAACTGTGCCCTGGTTTGAATATTTTTTACCTGGCCTATGCTGGTGCAGGAACCCACCCTCCGAGCCACTTGTGAATGACTGGCCTGATAACCGTGGAAATTACCCCTCTTCCTCCTCCTCCTCATCCTCCTGTGCCACATACTCTTCCATCATGGCCTGAAGTGTTTTTTCAAGGAGACATAGAAGTGGGATAGTAACGCTGAGAACAGCATCATCGGCACTGGTCATGTTGCTGGAGTACTCGAAACACCGCAATACGGTACACAGGTCTCGCATGGAGGCCCACTCGTTGGTGATGAAGTGGTGCTGTTCCGCAGAGCAACTGACCCGTGCGTGCTGCAGCTGAAACTCCACTATTCCCTGCTGCTGCTCGCACAGTCTCTCCAGCATGTGCAAGGTGGAGTTCCACCTTGTGGGCATGTCGCATAGGAGGCGGTGAGCGGGAAGACCGAAGTTCCACTGCAGCACAAACAGGTGAGCAGCAGCAGGGTGAGAACACCAAAAGTGCGCACAGACGGCCCGCAGTTTCTGCAGCAACTCTGACATATCCGGGTAGTTTTTTAGAAATTTCTGTACCACCAAATTCAGCACATGCGCCAGGCAAGGGATGTGCGTCAAACCGGCTAGGCCCAGAGCTGCTAAGAGATTTCGCCCATTGTCGCACACCACCAGGCCGGGCTTGAGGCTCAGTGGCAACAACCACTCATTGGTCTGTTGTTCAATGCCCATCCACAGCTCCTGCGCAGTGTGGGGTTTATCCCCCAAACATATCAGTTTTAAAACAGCCTGCTGTCATTTCCCCCTGGATGTGCTGAAGTTTGTGGTGAAGGTGTTACGCTGAGCGGATGAGGAGGTGGTAGAGGAGGAGGAAGCGCAGTAGGAGGAGGAGGCAACAGGAGGCAAAGAGAAATGCCCTGCAATCCTCGGTGGTAGAAGGACAAATGGCAAGCTGCCTCAGGCCCACCCGCCACTACATTTGCCCAGTGTGCAGTTAGCAAGATATAGCGTCCCTGCCCGTGCTTACTGGTCCATGTATCAGTGGTTATGTGGACCTTGCCACAGATGGCATTGCCTGGAAAAGTAGTGGTGGCTGGGAACCACATACTGTGGGACAGCCACCGCCATTAGGTATTTAAAACTGTCCGTGTCCACCAGACAGAATGACAGCATTTCAAAGGCCAGGAATTTTGAAATGCTGGCATTCAGGGGCAGGGATCACGGGTGGGTAGGGGGTACTTCCTCTTTCTCTCCAGTGTTTGGGAGATGGAGAGCTGTAAGCTTCCATGGGACCATGTGGAAATGCTTGGGGATGGTGGCGGACATTGTAGCGTTGCTGTCACATGCTCTGTTTGCTGGGTGGCAGGTGACACTGTCACTGTAGAGGTAGAGGAAGAGGCAGAGGCAGCAGCAGAAGAGGAAGCAGGAGGAGGCCGAGACCTTTCTTGGATTTTGAGGTAATTATTCCAATGCAGCTTGTGCCTTGAATTTAGAGGCCTGATCATGCAGGTTGTGCTCAGGTTGAGAACATTTAGGCCTCGCCTCAGGCTATCATTGCACAGCGTGCAAACCACTCGTGTCTTGTCGTCAGCACATTGTCTGAAGAACTGCCATGCGGGGGAATGCCTCTGGTGTGCTAGGTCCCTGGGTGCGGTGGGTAGTAGAAGGCATAATGTCTAGGGGACGCTCGCTCCGCTTTTGCAACCTGCTTCCTCTTTTGCTGTGCTGGTGCCTCTGTGCGACCACCACCTCTTCCTCCAAACTGCACACGTCACTTTTGTCTCGTACACTGTCGTTGCGATGTTACAGGCGGTGGTAGGGGTTCGTAAAGGTGTACCAGGGTACCTTCGAATGTCGAGAGGTAGAGGGTTTGTGACCTCTCTTTCTCCTTCA
>BLSH010453182.1:163470-189584 GCA_018402905.1 Glandirana rugosa
ATGAGATATATATATATATATATATATATATATATATATATATATATATACAGTATCTCATAAAAGAGAGTACACCCCTCACATTTTTGTAAATATTTTATTATATCTCTTTATGTGACAACACTGAAGAAATTACACTTTGCTACAATGTAAAGTAGTGAGTGTACAGCTTGTATAACAGTGTAAATTTGCTGTCCCCTCAAAAGTCCAATTTGATGATGCGGCATTTGGTCTGAGCACTGACAGGCTACCCTGCACCCCTTCAACCTCTGCAGCAATGCTGGCAGCACTCATGCATCTATTTCCCAAAGACAACCCCTGGATATGATGCTGAGCACATGCGCTCAACCTCTTTAGTCGACCATGGCGAGGCCTGTTCTGAGTGGAACCTGTCCTGTTAAACTGCTGTATGGTCTTGGACACCGTGCTGCAGCTCAGTTTCAGGGTCTTGGTAATCTTCTTATAGCCTAGGCCACCTTTATGTAGAGCAACAATTCTTTTTTTCAGATACTCAAAGAGTTCTTTGCCATGAGGCGCCATGTTGAACTTCCAGTGACAAGTATGAGAGAATGAGAGCGATAACACCAAATTTAACACACCTGCTCCCCATTCACACCTGAGACCTTGTAACACTAACAAGGCATATGACACTGGGGAGGGAAAATGGTTAATTGGGCTCAATTTGGACATTTTCACTTAGGTGGAGTACTCACTTTTGTTGCCAGCAGTTTAGACATTAATGGCTATGTGTTGAGTTATTTTGAGGGGACAGCAAATTTACACTGTTTTACAAGCTGTACACTCCCTGCTTTACATTTTAGCAAAGTGTCATTTCTTCAGTGTTGTCACATGAAAAGATATAATAAAATATTTAAAAAAATGTGAGGGTGTACTCACATTTATAAGATACTATAGATAAGAAAGCAGGTCAAATTATATTCTGTTGTAATTATATAACATTTTCCCCTTAGGGCCCATTTACATCTATGCATTGCAGAAATACACGTGTTTCTGCAATGTACTGCAATACAGAATACATGCATTGCTGCATTGCTGGCACCCCATTATACTAAGGCAACATGCTCTAAATTGTGTGGCAACACACTGTTTAATTCTTGGGACTGGCACTGTTCAATTTTTGGCACTGCATAAATGTGAATTAGCCTTACACTTTTGTGAGATACTGTATATAAACATATATATCTGTGTAATAACAGTCAAATGATGAATTGCATGTGCTACTTGTAGTTCCTTAAACATGGGTACACCGAGCAGGCTCCACGTTATTGCTGAAATCCTGTATTCCATAAAAAAAAATCAATATCCAGTTTGCTTTCCTCACTTTAGCATCCAGTAGAACAACAAGGCAGTGACATGCACAGCAAACAAATATATATATATATTGTGGCAGGAAGCCAGGAAAATCTATGGGTCGTGTCCAGGATGGGAGATATATTTGTCCCAGGTTTATGCTGCTGTACACTGATTGCCTTTGTATTTGGGCTGTGTAGTGAGCATGTTTGGGCTAAATGAGGGTTAACGAGCTCAGGTGTAACAGATAAAGCACTCAGGGCTCTATAAAACTCCCAGGTTACTTCAACAAGGGGCTCCACCCTGGAACCAGATGTCTGTACACGGCAGACTGGGGAGCCGCAATACCTCTGAATAGTGAGATTAAGTCTGGGTGACTAAAAGCCTCTGTTTATTTCTCTGTGACCCCCAAGTGTCTAAGCAATGGTAGGCTGTGGCAGAACAAGTAGTCAGGTTCCTGTGTCTTTGTAGTTAGATGCCCCAGGTGGCAAGGGATTATTTTCTGTTTTGTTTTATTTTACCTGTTTTGATGCCCGCACTTTGTAACCACAGATGTGTAAATGAACCACAGTTTTTGCTTTCACAAAGATCCTTCTGTCTGTCTGTGCCTACTTCACTGTGCTGTGCCCCATCCAGGGGCTCCTACACACCCTACTAATCCCTTACACATGGTGGAGGGTTGTGGTGCAGGTGAAGTAAGGCCAACATGGAGGAGATACTGAGGCAGCTGGCTTTAGCAAATGCAAATAACAGCAGGCAAATGCAGATTTGCAACAGAACCTTGCAGCCCAAGAAAAGGCTCACCAAAAGAGCATTGCAGCTCAACAGCAGGCAAATGCAAATCAACAGCAGGCAAATGCAGTTTTGCAACAGAGCGTAGAAGCCCAGCAACAAGCCCTAAAACAGGAGGAGGCCCACCATAGGGAATTGCTGACACAGCAGGAACAGAGGCACAAGCAACAAATTGAGGCCATCATGAAACAGCTTCAGCAGAGGCAACAGACCGAGGCTGGGAGTCATGCCGGTAACATACCGACTTTTCAGGTAAGCCACCTGTTGCCAAAAATGACTGCTGATGATGACCCAGAGATGTTTTTGACCATGTTTAAAAGGACAGCTAAAAAAGAGAGTAACCTAAAGAACAATGGGCTTGGCTAGTGGCCCCCCTCCTATCTGGAGAATCCCAAAAGGCTTATTTTGACTTGGAGCCAGCGGATGCAAAAAACTATGATCGTTTGAAAATGGAATTATTGGCACAACTGGATGTAACCCTGGCTGTCCATACTCAGAGTGTCCCCAATTGGAGTTATCAGCTGAGAAAGCCACCCCTGACACAAATGTATGACCTTATCCACTTGACTAGGAAATGGCTGCAGCCAGAAACTCTGAAAAAAATGATGGAGCGGGTGGTCATGGACAAATTTCTCTCCCAACCACCTTGCAGAAATAGGTGAGCCATGGAGATCCAGAAACAACAGACAAACTTGTAGACCTTGTGGAAAGGTATCTAACAACTGAGAATCTGACATCTTTTCTCAGAGACTCACAGACTTTGCTCCCCAAGACCAAACCATACCCAGCTAGGGGTAAGACTACACCAAGGAATGGGGGTGGAGAGAGTGAAAAAGGGGGAACTAAAGATATTTTTGGGACTGCTTCTTTTTTTTTTTTTTTTTTTCACAATCATGTTTTATTGAAAAAGAAGGTAACATAAATTTTAAATTCACAGTGTTACATTCAAGTCAAGATTATTCAATCACGTTGACTCATTTAGTAAACAGACATAAGTTGACAAACAATTATCTAAGTTAAAGGTAGTATTGCAAGACTATGTATAAATATTACTTATAGTCATATACTTGTAGGTGAATAAAGTATTGTTCAAAGGGGGTAGACAGCATAATGTTATCTGCAAGTATTGTTATGTGATAGATAATAAACCGAAGTTCAGCATGAGGGAACATTAAGTGCAAGAAAGACCTGATTAAACAACTGTAAAGCCAATTTAAATGCCCTGGATGAGAAATCCGGGGCTTTAAATAGATATAGAAAAAAGAAAAGAGAAGGTAGGGAGGGAGGGGAGGAAGAGAAAGTGAAGAGAAACCAGCCATCACAATGACGTTGACCAAAGGACCTGAGATTGGTTTGTTGAGTGGTGAAGAATATGCCTCCATTGTAACTGTAAGGTTCTTAATATAGTGTGTAAAGTATGGTTTAGTTCTTTATTTCTGAGTATAGGTCTGAGTGAGTGAACATGAACCAGTTTTTCCAGGCATTGTGAAACTTTGAGATAGATTCATTTTTCATTGCATTCATTTCTTCCATTTTATAGGTGAAATTCACTTTTTCAAACCATTCTGTGATAGAGGGGGTATTTGTTGACTTCCAATGTAGGGGTATTAGCGCCTTTGCTGAGTTTAGCAAATGTCTTGTCAGTGAATGTTTATATCTTCGTATGGATAGATGGTTTATGTGTAGAAGACATGCTTTGGCGTCTAGAATGATTGTAGTGTTTGTGATGTGTTTTATCCAACGGATAACTGATTGCCAGAAAGTTTGAATCAGCGGACATGCCCACCAGATGTGAAAAAGGGAACCTACCTCTGAACCACATCTCCAGCATTTGTCTGAGATCGATGTGGACCATCTCTGTGCCCTTTGGGGGGTAATGTACCATCTTGAGAGAAGTTTGTAAGAGATTTCTTGGATTTTAGTACTTAAGGAGCATTTATGTGCGAAGATGCACGCTCTTTCCCATTGTGTGTCAGTTATTTGAATTGTTAAATCTTCTTCCCATTTTTTCTTAATTTTCATTGGTGTATTACTTTCCATGCGGATTAGCCAATTATAGATTAGTGAGATTGTGTTGCAAGTCTGTTTCTTATGTAGGCAGATTTCTTCAAAAGGGGTGAGGGGTCTGGAGAAAAATTTTTGGGTTTTTTTTGTTTTTAAGGATATCATGTATTTGGATATATTCCCAATAGTCAGAAAGTGGTCCTTTTAGTTTATCTTTGAGTTCATGAAAAGGTTTTATGTTACCATCAGATAAACAATGATATGCCAGAAGGGTCTCTTGGTCCTGTATTGAGGTGAAATTCGCTGTGTTTTGATGTGGTGGCATTGGGGAGAGTGGGCTAAGCGATGAGGTGAGGTGCTGTTTTTTTATGATGGTATGGAATATGTCAAGTATCGTTTGTGTTACCGGGAGGCGTATTTTAGAGGAAGTTCCTGGATGTGGTAGTATCCAGGGCAAATATTGCAAGTTAATGTTGTTACAGTAAGATTCTAGTTGTGTCCATTCTTTATCTCTATTGTGACAATGCCAGGCAATGATTCTAGTGAGATGGGTGGCTTGATGGTATTTTTGGAAATCGGGAATACCTAATCCACCCATATCTTTAGGGAGTGACAAGAGCTCCCGACTCAGTCTAGGTTTTTTGTACCTCCATATAAATTTCTTTTGTAGATCTCTGAGAGTTTTGAAAAAAGCATTGGGAATTTTTATGGGAAGAGCACTGAAGTAGTACAGGAGTCTTGGTAAAATGGTCATCTTTAGGATAGAGATTCTCCCAAAGCAGGAAAAGTGTTTTCTTGACCATTTTTTGAGGTCTATTTTTATCTGATTGAGAAGAGGGGTAAAGTTTGTGTCAAAAAGGGCGTCTAGCTTTGGAGTTAATTTGATGCCAAGGTATTGTAATGTTTTGGGTTCCCATTTGTATGGACAGTTGTCTTGTGCTAGTTGGAGATGGTGAGGTTTCAGGGAAATATTGAGAGCTTCTGATTTATTGTGATTAATTTTAAAGTTAGATATGTAATTAAAAGTCTTAAATATTTTCTTTAAGTTGGGGATGGATATATGGGGTTGTGTAAGGAAAAAAAGTAGATCATCTGCGTAGACGGCAATTTTGAATTCTTTTTTGTTGACCAGGAAGCCATGGATCGAAGTGTCTAATTTAATCGTTCTGATTAAGGGTTCCAAGGAGAGGATGAAAAGTATTGGTGATAAGGGGCATCCTTGTCTGGTTCCGTTATTAATGTTGAAGGGGTCTGAGTAGATGTCGTTAATTTTGATTTTGGCTTGAGGGTTCATGTAAAGAGCTTTGATCCAATTTATCATGTTGTCTCGTAAGCCAATATGTGTGCAGGTAGATAACATGTATGGCCAGGCAACTCGGTCGAAGGCCTTCTCCGCGTCCGTGGATAGGAGAAGGCCTTCATTTTCAGAATGCTGTGTGTTATGAATCAAGTGGAGTGCCTTAATTATGTTATCCCTTGCTTCTCTCCCAGGCATAAATCCTACTTGTTCTGCGCCAATAATTTTATTGAGAAGTGGTTTGAGTCTGTTAGCCAAAATTTTGGTTAGCAAGTTCAAATCAATATTAAGTAATGAAATAGGTCTGTAATTTGTACAGTCCTGGTGGTCCTTGCCTGGTTTGGGGATGACAGAGATATGTGCCATCAGAAATGTTTTAGAATTGTTTCTAGAAGATGTCAAGGAGTTGAATGTGGAGGCTAAGTGTTCTGATAACAGGAGGGTGTATAGTTTATAGTATTGTGAGGTGAAGCCGTCTGGGCCTGGGCTTTTACCCGGTTTCAGTTCTTTAATTGCTTTAAGCACTTCGTTTTGTGTGATAGGTTTTTCTAGACTTTCTGCATCTTCTTTAGATAATGTGGGTGTTTTACTATTCTTTAAGAATTCCTGGGTGGTCTCTTCTATATCAGTTAGGATATGTGAGGGTTTCCTCTGGGTCCCGAGGTTATAAAGTTTCTGGTAATAAATTTGGAAGCTCCTCGCGATCTGTTCTGGAGTGTGGACAGTATTGCCTTTGTTATCACGTATAGAGTGTATATGACGGCTAGTATTGGCCTCTTTGAGGGCTCTAGCAAGGAGTTTGCCCGACTTATCTCCATGTTCGTAAAAGACTTGTTTGCGAAAGAAAAGTATTTTCTGCATATGTAGATTTAAAGTTTTTTGTAATTCTATTCTGAGATTCGTTAGTTCTAATTCAATTTTGTGGGAGAGGGATTGTTTATGTTGGGTCTCAAGTAAATTTATTTTTGTAATCAGTGTGGCAATTTCTTTTTCTTTTTCTTTTTTCTTTTGGGAGCCCCATTTCATTAGTTCACCTCGGATTACGCATTTGTGTGTTTCCCAATTGTTAAGAGGGTTTGTGTCTTTACTTTTACTCTTTTTTTCAGAATATTGTATGCAACCAGCGTGTGTCCGTTAGAGGTATCTTGTCTGGGGTCCATAGGCAGGTTGAAATCTCCCCCTACAATGATGCAACCTTTAGCGAACCATTTTAATTCGTTCACTATTTTGGAGCAAAAGTTGATCTGAGACTTATTTGGGAAATATACATTTGCGAAGGTAATGGGGTCACCTGCCCATGTTCCCTTCAGAAACAGATAACGGCCTTCTGGGTCAATAAGTTGTTGTGAGAGTGAAAAGGGAACGTTTTTGTTTATTAGGATGGAGACTCCCTTTGTTTTAGCGTTTGGGTTTGTGGCATGATATGCATTGGTAAAAGTGTTATCTGTGATTTTGGGGATATTTGTACTTTTGAAATGTGTTTCTTGGAGGAAAACGATCTTCGGGTTAATCTTTTTGAGTTCGGCAAGTAATTTGGTCCTTTTTTGGGGGATGTTAAGTCCATTCATGTTGTGCGAAATGATGTCTGGGGATTTGTGCAAAGAAGCCTAGGCCATGATAGTTGTTTCTCGGAAACAATAGTATGTATGAAAAGATAAAGTAGAGAGGATAGAGTAGAAAGTGTAGGAGGAAGGTAAAAAGCTTCACATAAATTCACAAGTTTGAACCACTACTATCAGTAGGTTAATGAGCTCTTGTTCTGAGCTCGAAGGAAGTGGTTCTTAAACAATTAAAGAATAACTGAATATCTAAAGTTCTGTTCTTTCTGTTGTGAGTATCTTCAATTGTTTATTTTGGGGGGTGGTGGGGGATGGTTCACTTCGAGGTTATGTTTGAAAGTCACTTCAGAAGAAGTGTTGTGAGGTAATAATTAGTATGGATCAAATTTGAGTTATGCAGGCTTGAGGGTGTTCGGCCGCAGGAAATCAATGATGGGTGTATAAATATAATTGGTTCTAATTAAAACAATATATAACGAGGTACTCACATCAGAGGTAGCACAGGAACTATGTGGTTAAACAAAGTGTATCTTGGATCCAACTGAATGGTTTCAATCCTGTTTGGTGAAGGTCTTTGTTAACAATGGACAAAGCACAATAACAAAATTATTGTCAACATTAAACAATTATAACAAGAACATTATCTGAAAGGTCTGACCTCATGGACGTCCCACTTTGCTTACTTCCTCAAGGAGGAGACTCCACATTGTGGTGGGTCTCCTTCCGTGAAGAGATGTGGTATCATTTTAAAGTCAGATCAGGACCTTTAACTGTTGTAGATAAGAGTCTCAGTGTGGTTGAGAGGACCTTTAGAGTTTAATATTTATCTCCTCTTTTTCTCCATGGGTGTAATTCCCGTGTGGTCGAGACAGTTTGTTGACCTTTAGAGTAAGGACCTTTTAAATGTGTCATAAAGAGTGTGGAGAAGTGTCTTTCTCTGTTTGGGCAGATCAGTCCGTAGAAAGTGAATCTGGGTATAGTCTTCCAGTGAAAGAGGTCTTACTCATTTCTTTAATATGGGTGTCGATACAAGTCAGTATATGGTTGTAGCTCTTGCTTATGCTGTAGGGATGGATGGCTTATTTAAAGTCTATACTACTCACATTTTGAGATGATCAGTTCTTCCAGTTGGGTAGGACTAATAATATGAGATTTATTGAGAGTGGTAAGATATCCGACTCGATGGAATCATGAAAGATCATAGACATTTTCAGTGTATCTTACCCTAAAAAAGTATTAATGGTAGGGGAGAGTAGAAGAGGTCTTGTCAGGTCTTCACACGTTGTCCATTGTTTTATCTATGTTAAGTGCAGTAGAGTATCTATAAAGATTTTTTACAGAGGATTGGATTCTTGTAAGGAGGTAGTGATGATCCTTGATATTATATGTTGGACAAGAGAATTAAGCCAGAGAGTTGATTGTGAGATGAGAGATCAGTGGGGTCTCTGACAGGAATGAAGTATAAGTCAGGTTGTAGAGAAGGTCATTCTGTTATGTGTTCTTTCTTAATGTTTTTCACTTGTTCTTGGTGCTTTAGCTGCAGGAGAGTATTTCCCATTATGACTCATCTTCCTATTTTGCTTCCATTTTGAGCTTGGGGAGCAGGAAGGGGATGGACTGGAGGAGGAGGCGTCTTGATTGGAGAGTTGAGGGTTGATGAATTTTGCATACCAATCAGGAAGAGGGATATAGTCCAAATGAAGGTTTTCGTAGAAGGATGGTAATTCGTCTGGAGTGCAGAGGAAGAAGTGTTTACCTTGAAAGGTTGCTTGGAGGGTGAAGAGGAATTTCCATCTGTAGGTAATATTTTTTTCCTTCAAAATCTCCAGCAGGGGTTTGAGTGCCCTTCTGTTTTTAAGGACAAAGCACAAAGGAAGGCGCCTCTAAGTGCAATATGCTGGTAATATTTTAATGGAAAATAGAATAAAAACACTCACAAAAATGGCGCAATAATAGGCATGTCCGCTGATCAAATAATATGTAGATCGATGTCACTTCTGGGAGATCCGGGATGTAGTAAGCTGGCGCCCACTCCTCCGTCATCCGCACCGTACCTGGATGTAAAAGCCGGCTGGTAGGAAAGCAGGAGCGAGGCTTGGAACACAGCTGCGGAAGTCCTAGCGTGATGGCGTCATCAAACTGCGACGCGTTTCGTAGGCTGGCAGGTCAGGTGACGTGTGTCCTGCGCCACTTCCTCAGGCTTCCTTGCCTGAGGAAGTGGCACAGGACACACGTCACCTGACCTGCCAGCCTACGAAATGCATCGCAGTTTGATGACGCCGTCACGCTAGGACTTCCGCAGCTGTGTTCCAAGCCTCGCTCCCGCTTTCCTACCAGCCGGCTTTTACATCCAGGTACAGTGCGGATGACGGAGGAGTGGGCGCCAGCTTACTACATCCCGGATCTCCCAGAAGTGACAGCGATCTACATATTATTTGATCAGCGGACATGCCTATTATTGCTCCATTTTTGTGAGTGTTTTTATTCTATTTTCCATTAAAATATTACCAGCATATTGCACTTAGAGGCGCCTTCCTTTGTGCTTTGTCGTTTCAGCTATTGGACTACTTGATCTGGGTCCTCTTTTGTGGGCTGCCCTTAGTGCCTTCCCTTGGTCTGGTCATATACCATCTTTTTACCTGATATTTTTGTATGTATATGTTTTGTATGAACATTTTTATTTCTTAGCCGCATTTCATGTTCATTTTATAATTTGCCCATCCATCATATTTCTCATACACTACTAGTCCTCATCTCCCATATTGTATGCTCTCACCCATTTGCGCACCTTCACTTGTCATTCTTCTGTTTTTAAGGGTGATAGGAGATAGATCTTGAAAGAGTAGTATCTCTTTTTCGTTAAAAACGATAGCATCATTTTGTCTAGCTCTTTGAAGGATCTCTTCTTTCAGTGTGAAATTAGAAAGACAGCAAATGATGTCTCTCGGCGGAGCTTCTTCTGAAGGTCTGGGTTTTAGAGCTCTGTGAGCTCGATCAAAATCAATTGGGGATTCTGCGGGTCTATCAATTAGGTTGTTAAATATTGAGGTAATGGCAGGTCTGATTTGGTCAGTTGTGATGGATTCAGGTATTTCGCGGACTCTAATATTATTCCTCCTTCCTCGATTATCTAAGTCCTCCAATTGCCTGTTCATGGTGATTAGATGTTGGGAGTGGGAGTCTATGATTGTATCAATTCTTGCGATAGCTCTATCTCTCCTC
Organism: Glandirana rugosa; assembly: GCA_018402905.1. Taxonomy (NCBI): domain Eukaryota; kingdom Metazoa; phylum Chordata; class Amphibia; order Anura; family Ranidae; genus Glandirana; species Glandirana rugosa. Next base: position 173,656 of record BLSH010453182.1, read on the forward strand.
CTACCTGCACGTTCATTAGTCATCATTTGTTCCGTGAGCATAAGAATATCCGCTTTCAGATCAGTAATTGCGGTGGAGAAAGATTTTTTTATATCAGCTGCAATTTCCGTCATGTCTGCGTAGGTTAGTGGGGAATCATGGTGTATGTTGTGTCTTACCATATCTTCAGATGTTGCGAGTGAGATATTATCATCTTCATCTTCTGTCTCTCTGGGTGTTTTCTTTGTGGGAGCCATTTTTTCCGATGTTCCTTTTTCTTTGAAAGAGTATTTCTGTAAGTATGCAGGAAATTGTTTGTTATTAACAGTTGAGGAAGAACGTAGTGAGCGGCCAGGGGTGTTGGTATTATTTATTGTGAATTTGTCCATCTCTAATGTGCAGTAACAGCTTATTACAGCAAAAACCAGTGCTGGCTTACTTGCCCTCAGTCTGCAAAAGAGGTGTTGTTACCACTGCATATTGACTTTTTTAGGGGCTGTAAGTCTGGGAGCCCTGCAGGGATATTAGTGAGCGTGAGAGTAGATCCCTGTAATATGGGGTTTATATGTGTCCCAGGTGATGATAGCGAGTCTGGGCTTATGGGTAGTAGGAGCCTTGCACCGCTGCCTTTATTTCCCTCCAAGAGAAGGTAGGTGAATGGGGCTTTTTAAATTAAGTTGTGTCTTTAAATGTCTCCCAGAGTTGGTTTTAGGTCGCCTGGTTTCTGTGGGCCGGCGCGGTATTTCCGCTTGGCTGAAAACTTAGCCTGGGGCTTAGGGTGCGGCCTACTTGGTGTCTGGCACAATTGATTTTGACCCTAAAAGTCAGTTGTCTAGGGGCTTACTTCCGATATAAAGGAGCGGAGGTGTTGATTTTTGAAAGGAGGTTTATGTCGGGTTGGCTGCGCTTATGCAGAGATCCGTCGGGCCCAAAATTTAGCCCGGTGCTCTAGCCGCGGCCTATTCCGTTTTGGGTCAAAATCGATTTGAGGCCTCAGACTTAGATATTTCAGTAGATAACAGTTTTATAGGTGTTCTAGAGGTGATATTACCTCAGTACAGTGTCTCAATCGCAAGGATGACTTTGGATTGAGGATTTTCCAGACGGAGCTTCTCCTCTGTGCGTCCGACCTCTTCGCTCGCCAAGCCACGCCCCCGGGACTGCTTCTAATGTCTCGTAAGAGCGGCATGGAAGACCAATCCCACAGGAGGTGACTAGAAATTTAATTTTATACTGTTGCCGGGAAAAAGGACATGTAGCGGCAGTTTGCCCAGCTATTGATGAAACCATGCACTGTGACTTTCTTACAGAGAGACAGCATTCTCTATTTGCAACTACATGCACTGCAGTAAAGGGAAATGAGAAACCTTAATGCAAAATGTGTTTAGATGGTAAAAATGTTGTTGCATTGTTGGATTCAGGTAGCCTGGTTACTTTGGTAAAAACTGAACTGGTGGTGGGAAAAACTTTGCACCCTAGGAAAGTGGCGGTTATTTGTGTACAAGGGGGCACTCAAGTGTATCCGGGGACTACGGTATCATTTGAAACCTCCCTCAGTAACCTGTGTCACCAGGTGGGTTTGGTTCCCCAACTACCACATGACGCCATTGTGGGAAGGGTTTTCCCAAAATTCTGGGAGCTCTGGGATTGCCCAGATTCACCATTAAGTGGTTCTTCAAAGCCTGATGGTTCTACTAAGGAATCCTCTAAGTGTGAGGATTCTCCTGAGTTTCCCTTTTCAGTATTAGCAAGGGCAACAACAGGGCCTAGGGAAAAGCCCACAACCTCAGAAGAGGAACAGCGACCTCTAGTGTTTGATGATCTAGAGGTACACAGACAAAGTTTTGACACTGAACAATTGAGGGACTCCACATTACTAAGGGCCCAGGAGAATGTAGTGAAAATAGATGGGGAATTAGTTAACCCTAACAAGAGGATTGCCCTCCCTTACTTAATCATGGAAAGGGACCTGTTATACCGGCTGTCACAGAGGGTAGAGGAAACCATTGAGCAACTGTTGGTGCCCAAACCTTACCACAAGTTGGTCTAAGAAATGGCTCATGGGCACATTCTTGGGGGACATTTAGGAGCTGAAAAAACCTGGGAAAGAATCACCCAGAGGTTCTATTGGCCTGAATTACAAAGGAAGTGTTCCTCCTGTCCAGTGTGTCAGTATTCTGCACCCATGCCACATTTCCGCAGTTCTTTGGTACCCCTGCCCATCATTGAGGTCCCTTTTGAGAGGATCACCATGGATTTGGTTGGCCCCTTGCTGAAGTCTGCTAGAGGGCACCAGCACATCTTGGTGATAATGGACTATGCCACCCGTTACCCAGAAGCGATTCCTCTCTGAAACACCTCTGCCAAAACCATTGCCAAAGAGCTAGTTCAGATTTTCAGCTGTGTGGGCCTTCCTAAAGAAGTACTAACTGACCAGGGCACTCCGTTATGTCTAGAGTAACCAAAGAGCTTTGCAGACTTGCTGAGGAAGGTGGCTGATAAAGACGGAAACAACTGGGATTGTCTACTCCTTTATTTGATGTTTGCTATCAGAGAGATTCCCCAATTGTCCACAGGGTTCTCACCTTTTGAGCTATTGTATGGGAGGCACCCACGGGGACTACTGGACATTGCCAGGGAAACGTGGGAGAGTGATAGTTCCCCTTATAGGAGTGTGATTGAACATGTGGCACAAATGAAAGACAGAATTGTACAAGTGATGCCTATTGTGAAGGAATATTTGGCACAAGCCCAGTTGTCTCAGCAGCAGATTTACAATCGTGGGGCCCAGGTCCGTTCTTTTGCACCTGGTGATAGGGTGTTGGTCCCCACGGTCGAAAGTAAATTCCTACCAGTCGATTGCGACCCCTTGTCGGTCTCCAACTTACTGTAGCTTAGTCAGAAAGATGGCCCCACACTGCATAACCCCATCACCAAACATTTCATCTCTTTATGGGACAGGTTGAAGTTAAGGCACTGTTTACAGTCCCCTCATAACCCCCTCCTCTCGTTTCTCAAAAACCCCGCTTTTCTGCCCGCTTGGGAATCACCCCGGGCCTTCCACGCTTGGGCCACCCTGGGCTCCTGAGATTACACACCCTAGTCTCTACCTCCTCTTTCTTAACGTTCCCAGCACTCAGAGAACAACATAAAATCCCCCAATTGGTGATCTTTCGTTATCTCCAGATTAAAAATTTTTACGCACCACTGATCTACGGTAAGGCCCCACTCAACAATTTCACCTATTTCGAGAACTTATGTAAACAAGACCCACATGCAAGAGGAACCATCTCCGATCTCTATTCCCACATCCTAGCTTCCGCAAGCCCCAAACCCCCACACTATGTCCATAAATGGGAAGATGACCTAGGACTCACTCTAGACCCTGACCAATGGGCCTCAATATGGTCCACCGTTAAATCCTCCTCACCCAACACACAAGTGATGGAGACGAATTACAAAGTTTTAACTAGATGGTATCTAGTGCCCTCTAGAATCGCGAAATATGTCCCATCTTACGCCCCACAATGCTTCCGAGGCTGTTCGGAAATAGAAACCTTCTTTCCCACATGGTGGACCTGTCCAATAGCACACACCTTTTGGAAATCCATTTTCAATATAGCGTCCCGGCTGACGGACACACCATTAAGTCCAGAACCTTCCATGGCATTACTGCTCTTAAAACCAGATACTTTGTCTCGTAAACAATTTAAGCGTCTGGTCCCCCTATTTACTGCGGCCAAGCAAACAATAGCCCGGGCGTGAAAATCCCCTCTCTTGGCAATAGCCGAGGCTAAGCACAGAGTTCCCACCTATATGGCCCACACCAAACTAGACGCTATAGAGTCAGACCGACTCCCCAAATTAGAAAATTTGTGGAAACCCTGGATTGACCTATTTCTTCCCCCTACATTTCAACAAGAAGTGCTTTTGCCATGGTGAGTTGCGAACCCCGGCATGAGCGCTGTCTGAAGCAATCTTACAGACCACTCCTGCGGACTCCCACTATCTCCCTTTCTGCACTTCTCCCCTCTAGGAACTAAATAAAATTTGTTTTTTTTCACGATTTTTTTTTACATACTGTCACTAGTGCAGTACGGCATCATCATATGACTGATGTGGCAGTAATCAGGGACACCAACTGGTGACAGTATTTAAAATAGCAAATACATACATTTTTATTACATTTTTTAAACATTTTTTTTCTTTTTTTAAGATTTTTTTTTTAAAGTAGTTATCGTAAATTACTTTTATTCATTCATGACAGCTTGCTTACTGTTGTGATCTGTGATTGGCTACAGCTAATCACATGGTACAGGGTGCCAGATACCATGTGATAGCTGTGGGCCAATCACAGGGTCACAATGATAAGCAAGCAGTCACAAATGGAAACAATTTATGACGATTTTGTTTACATTGTAATCATGTGATTGCTATGATTGCTATGGTCGAGCACCATGATGGTCTGTGTCCAGCGGACACAGAGATGATGGGATTGTGCCAACATGAGCCCAAGAGGGCGTGCATGTGTGCCGCAATGTACCAGTGGATCTACTCGTAGTTTACTGTGCATATCTGCAACTGTGCCCACAAAATACTCCTTAATTACTGTACTGTGAGAAAAATCCTCACAGACATAAACCTCATGACAAATGAACATTCCCTCCAAAAAATTAACTCCACTCTTTTCTGCACACAGAGTCTACCTTAAAGAAGAACTGCTTGAAAACAGGCAAGAACTACTTAGCAACCAATAACTGCTGATACAATAAGTACTTTGATCAGGAGTGTGTAATGTCCAGCATAGGTACATAAAACAACGGGCAGTGCCAAGTACCATGCAATACACCATATACCATATAGCATGCAGTAGTAAAGAGTGTTTCACATACAACACAGTGTTTATTGTGCAAAAGTCAGGAGTATGTAATGTACAACATAGTGTATACAGTGCACAATGGTGTAAATGGGACACACACCCCTTTTTAGCATTGGGATCCATGAAACTCCCCAGCCTTTAGTTTTGGTATCAGTGGGACACACTTCCCCCCCTTAGTATTGGTATCAGTAGGGAACCCCCCACTCTCAGCATTGGTATCAGTGGGAGACATTCCTGCCTCAGCTTTAGTGTCAGTGGGACACACTCCCACATCAGCAATGGAAAAAGTGGAACACACTTCCCCTTCAGTAATGGTATCAGTGGGAACCCCCCCTCATGGAACTGTTATTAGTGAGACACACTCCCACCTCAGAGTATCAGAGGCCCACACTTCCCCCTCAGTATTATTGTCAACTGGAACTTCCCCACCCTCAGCATTGGTATCAGTGGGACACAATTTTCCTTCAGCATTGGTATCAGTGGGACACACTTCCCCCCCTTAGTATTGGTATCAGCAGGAACCTCCCCACCCTCAGCACTGGTACCATCTTAGCTTTGGAATCAGTGTGACACACTTCCCCCTCAGTATTAGCATCAGCTGGAACTTCCCTACCCTCAGCATTCATATCAGTGGGACACACTTCCCATTTAGCATTGGTATCAGAGGGACACACTTCCCCTTCAGCACTGGTATCAGTGATACAAACTCTCACTTCTACATTGGTATCAGAGGGTAACTCTTACCCTCCAAATTGGTATCAGCGGTAACCTCTCCACCCTCAGCATTGGTATCAGTGGGACACACTCCTGCCTCAGCATTGGTATCAGTGAAACACACTTCCCCCTCAGTATTAGGGACCATCTCCCGCCTCGCTATTGAAATCAGTGGGATACACTTCCTCTTCAGCACCGATATCAGTGGGACACACTCCCCCATCAGTATTGGTATCAGTGGGACATACTTCCTCTTCAGCACTGATATCAGTGTGGCACACTTACCCCTCAGCACCGGTATGATTAGGACACACTTCTGCCTCAGCATTGGTATCAGTGGAACACACTTCCTCCTCAGTATTAGAATCAGTGGGACCACCTCCCACCTCGGTATTGGTATCAGTGGGATACAGTTCCTCTTCAGCACTGGTGTCAGTGGGACACACCCCCCCCTCAGTATTGGTATCAGTGGAACTCACTTCCTCTTCAGCACTGATATCAGTGTCACACATTTCCCCTTCAGCACCAGTATCAGTGGGACACTCTTCTGTCTCAGCATTGTTATCAGTGGAACACACTTCCCCCTCAGTATTAGAATAAGGGGGACACACTTCCTCTTCAGCATCGGTATCAGTGGGACACACTCCCACCTCAGTTTTAGAATAAGTGAGACCACCCCCCACCTCAGTATTGATATCAGTGGGACAAACTTCCTCTTCAGCACTGGTATCAGTGGGACACACTTCTCCCACAGTATTGGTATCAGTGGAACTCACTTCCTCTTCAGCACTGATATCAGTGTCACACACTTCCCCTTCAGCACCAGTATCAGTGGGACACTCTTCTGTCTCAGCGTTGTTATCAGTGGAACACACTTCCCCCTCAGTATTAGAATAAGGGGGACACACTTCCTCTTCAGCATCGGTATCAGTGGGACACACTCCCACCTCAGTTTTAGAATAAGTGAGACCACCCCCCACCTCAGTATTGATATCAGTGGGACAAACTTCCTCTTCAGCACTGGTATCAGTGGGACACACTTCTCCCACAGTATTGGTATCAGTGGAACTCACTTCCTCTTCAGCACTGATATCAGTGTCACACACTTCCCCTTCAGCACCAGTATCAGTGGGACACTCTTCTGTCTCAGCGTTGTTATCAGTGGAACACACTTCCCCCTCAGTATTAGAATAAGGGGGACACACTTCCTCTTCAGCATCGGTATCAGTGGGACACACTCCCACCTCAGTTTTAGAATAAGTGAGACCACCCCCCACCTCAGTATTGATATCAGTGGGACAAACTTCCTCTTCAGCACTGGTATCAGTGTGAAAACTTCCCCCTCAGCACCAGTATCAGTGGGACACACTCCTGCCTCAGCATTGGTATCAGTGGAACACACTTCCTGCTCAGTATTGGAATCAGTAGGACCACCTCGCGCCTCGGTATTGGTATTTGTGGAACACACTTCCCCCTCAGTATTAGAATAAGTGGGACCATCTCCCGCCTCAGTATTGGTATCAGTGGGACACACTTCCTCTTCAGCACTAGTATCAGTGGGACACACTCCTACCTCAGCAGTGGGATCAGTGGAACACACTTCCCCTTCAGTATTGGAATCAGTGGGAACCTCTTTACCCTCAGTATTGGAATCAGTAGGAACCTCCCCACCCTCAGCATTGGTATCAGTGGGACACACTTCCCCCTTAGCATGGTATCAGTGGGACACACTCACGCTTCAACACTGGTATCAGTGGGACACACTTCCCCCTCTGTATTGGTATCAGTGGGAATCCCCACCCTCAGCATTGTGGGACACTCTTCCTTCTCAGCATTAGTGTCAGTTGGACTCCCCCACTCTGTCAGCAACTTGATTGCCTAATTGGAGCTCTGTGTTCTGTGCTGCAAATCCCAGAACAGTCTCTCAGGCTCCAGGCTGGTTAGGGAGCTTGAATGTGAGCAAGCAAGTGTGTGTGTGTATTATAAATATAAATAGTATGGCGTATCACCTAATCCCAGTTCAGAGATCATGTATGCTGTGCATTAAGATTTATTTAGCCTGCAGTCCACACCCCTATTTACCAATAATATCTCAACATTCTTCAGATAACCTGAGTTATTATTGAAAAAAGTCATAAGCTTTTGCCACATATTTTATTAATATGCCTTTTATCAAATGAAGCAGTCTTGATAAGTATTCACACACACTGTGGTATACATTCATCAAGCCTGCAAAAATATTTTCAAGAAAAAAAAGGAATTTCCTGAGGTAACTGTCCTTGACCTGGCTCTTTAATCGAGTGAAATTTCATCACTTTATCTAATATCATGCTTCATGCTTCAGGCTCCCAGCAATTCTATTTTAGTGTGGTCTAATGGGCAGCTGACACATCTACTCAGCACCAGACTGTATAATATGTGCTGACACACTGTGTGGTGAGCACCCTATTGAGAGCTGTTTATTTGTGCCTGGCAAGGGAAAAATTCATCCTGCTAACAATTTGGGTCTCCATTTTCAGGACCATCACAGGCTTCACAATTTCAAGAGGTTTCAAAGCACTTGTAGGGGATTCAGTCACTTATTCGGGTGTCTGCATTATCTGACTTTAGGTGAGAGGTTGTGAAAGCACAGTTCTATCTGTCTGAAACCTGAATCTAGATAGTGTAATCAACAGTGTCATTCCAATTGCTCTGCAGGCAGCTCTCCTCAAAAACCTAATTCAATTTGATATTCTGAGGTTAACACACTGTATTGGGACTGAAAATAGGAATGCACAAGAAAGCCTTTTATATTCATTCAGTTCAGTAAGCATGGAAAACTCATCAACAGCTATTTGTACATTCTGAGGATAGTGGAACTTTGATGCCGAGATAGGAGTTAGATACAGTTTCTGCAGAACCACAAGGAAAACACAATACCACACTATTTTTATAACCATACATTGATTTGTAAAATAATACTCCAAGAGCATGCTAAAGGAAACAGAAATAAACAAAAAACAGGAAAATGTATGTTTTCTTACATAAATGTAAAAGTAATCAGCTATGTGTACAGTAATCAACAGTATTACTATTTACTATAGTTTACTCATTTATATATGATATTTCCACAGTACTTTCCCGATACTTTATAGAGAACATTGAACCATTCACATTTATTTATGCTCACAGTCTCACTTATGGTGTTTTGTTAGTACTACAGTGTCGTGCACTGGGACCATCAAAGGTCACTTGAAGCCCAAATCTGGCCTGGCCCAAAAAATGAATAATGGATTCCCTCCTCCCCCAATATTAAAGCTCATTTTGTCTTTGGGGGATGTAGACAGTAGTACTTACCTTATTCCACGATCCTCTGTGTTGGTTTCAGTATTAACAACCGGCCCCACAAAGCCACTACTCTTTTATGGTTATGTGGCTGTGCCAATGTAACCACATACAATGCAGAACCAGTGACCACAGGGCAGGGTCAAAAAGACCAAAGGTCCAGCTGTGTTGAGACAGAAGGTTAAAGTAATATTAAACCTTCATTGCTTTTAGGCAGTTCCATCTGCTGTTCTAAACTCTTACTTGGTATGCCTTTTCTTCTTTAATGAAACCTTGCCTTTCCTCCACTTTTACCATTCCCCTAATTTCTGGAACCACTTTCCAGTTCTAGTAGAGAGTGACTAAGTGTCCCGGGAGCAAGACTTTCTGTATGATAGTGAATGGAAATCTCAGCCTGGACTCCTGCCAAGCCATGCCCCCAGGCTGAGACTGCCATTTACTATCATACAGCAGGTCTTGACTTGATGTGTGGCTCCTGGGGCACCTAGTCACTCTCCACCATTGCCTGGAGCATAGACGAGCTCCCTTCCTGGCCAGCACTCACAGCGGTGGGCACAGGAGTTCATTCCCATACAGCCAGAGTGGCTCACACACATACCCTTGGTACGCACTTTCTAGTTCTAGTATAGCTCCCTTTCCTAACAGGGTCCTATGGACCCATCCTATCATATGAAATGTTGCATGCATCATATCAAACATGCTGATCTCTCCTTATGAAAATTCGAGTTGCCTTGTAGCCATGCTTATCCATTGTCTTTAGTACTTTCTGAGCCAATAAAACTGAAACAAATATGCATATAAGGACTACGGAGTTTATTTGTTACATTTTTTTTATGGAAAATTGACTAAGAAATAGTTGTAGCCATTGGATCAAAATGACAGTCTGGCATTTTCTGAAGGTGGTCAGCTTACATTTTTCTTAGCTCAGGTTTTAAACAGAATAAGTGATTTAAACAGAATAAGTGATTACAAGTTCTATTATTTACCTCTTCTCTCTGACATCCTTGGTTGTGAGTGGGCCTTCTTCATATTCACTCCAGATGGAGCATGAAAGAGAAGTGGCTTGGCAGAGGAGGAAGCCTTGCAGAGTGTGAGATAAGGTAAGTAAAATTACTTTTGAATGGTACCTTTGGCAAAAATGAGTATTTAACCTTTACAGTATAGTGGAGATCAACAACAAGGATATGGTTTTAATATCCTAGAGTTCGACTTTAGCAATTAGGCACCGTTGTTCAAAGATTTTAGCAAGATTTTAGCCAGTGGCAGCTGATGCTCCATCGGTCGGGGAGCAGCAGAGGGCCTGACCACCACCCCTCTCCGCTCCCTGGTCCAGCCCGCACCGCACTCACACACACACCCCCCTCCTCCCCGTGTCAGGCTCACCTAACTCTTCAGGTGTACATGGCTCAGTCACTCACCTCAGATCCAATCGCCGATGGGTGACAGCGGGAGCGGGTGTCTGGACACAGCCTCTGAGAACCCCCCCCGGAGTGGCACTGATTTGAGAGGAGGAGGAGGCGGCAGGGCTGAGAGCTGTATGTTCCCGAAGAGTGCCGACTGAATCACATGCAAAAAAAAACCACCCTCCCCATTGCAACCCATGTGTCTGGCACCCAGCATGTACATTAGGGGGCCGGATGCATGGATGGGGGGGTGGCGCCCATACGCCCATAGTGGAGGGGCCGCCACTGGTTATTACAGATTTTTATCCACTTGTATTTCTTTTCTTATTTACCTGCTAAAGAGGAGGTCGCATGCATCAAACTGGAAGATCTGCAGGTAGAATATGATAATAAGTCCAGTAGATGTATATTTGAAAAAAAAACTATGTTTTTTTAGACCTTGTGTGTAATATAGATGGAATGATTGTACCTTTTGAATCTTTTTTACCCTATAAAGGGCATGGACACAGAGTCTATTATTAAGCCACTTTCAAAGGAAATGCACCAGCAGGAGTAGCAAGTTTGGATGATCAACAATCCACCATTTATAAGCAAGGACTTTATAAGGCCAGAATGTGACTGAAATTCTTTCAATCCTATTGGGGCCAGTAGGCAGGATGAGCCATATGGTATCCATCTAAGGCAAAAAGACTGCTGACTTTTATTAGGTTTGGTGGTGAAATACTTTTGATCCATCCATGCCATTCTGGACATTACAGTACACTATTTGTATTTTAATAGCGCCGTTTACTGCTCCTCACACGCATACACTGAAACAGAACTAATTATACCTGCAAATATCTAACATAGGTAGGTGGATCCATCTACCCACTCAGTGGAAGAATACTCAGTGAAAATCTCTATAATGATAGCTTCAGGCAGTCAATGCTTTATTCTAGCTTTTGTTTGGAACACAGAACAGGTACATACATTGCTGTTCCTAAAATACTTTAAGCCATACCCCTTCCAAACTGCAGGGAAAGCAATAATGAAACTGTTTCTGCATTTGTATTTTGGACTGGTGCAAATCATAAAAGTTTATGCTATCTTATGTTTACATGTTTTCTGGACTTTATATATGTATGATATATTTTACTGATTTTGTGCACTTGGATTGATTTTTAGGGTACGACAGATGTTGCAGTAATGTTTTATGCCTTATGCTTTCTATTAGTTATTTTAGGATACAAGTGTTTGAGTATGTGTTGACATATTCGGGGTCACCTTTGAACACCTTTTTTTAGAGTCATATTGTTAACTTAGAAAATGTTTGACAGGTTCACTTTAAATGGAACTGAAAATTATAAATGCTTTCGGTGTGGTGGAACTTTAAAGAAATGCATGAGTATTTTTCTTTTCTTTTTTCTTTTTTAAATATAGTGGAACAGAGTAACACATTGTGACATATGGAGATAAACTGATTGGTGCTGAGGGAAGCCATATATTTGCAGCTAAAGACTATAGCTTCTGTTAGGAGATTCACAGCATGCTTAAACCAAATGAGTTACATATCTTTTCCTATTCTAGGAGTAGAGGGATTAGCAGTACATTCCGCTTCTAATGCAGTGTGCATGGTAATGTGTTTAAAGATGGAAAGAGAAGACAGGGAGAAGGCAGCTCATGGAATGATTATCTACCGAGTTAAAAGGGGGAAAGGGCAAGATGAGGTCACAAATAAAGCTGCGATTATCAGCAAACTGACAGCAGCTGCATTGCTAACCCCTTCCAGACAGTATCATGAATAGATCCTGAGTGTTGTTTCAATGGAGTGCTATGTTGTAAGTATGTTTATACATGTTGATATGCTTCGCTGGCTTCTGACAACACAGCCATACTGGTGGATTACACACACACTACATCAGGCCAAGCAGTCACGCTGCCACTTTGGCATTCTTATTAAATGTTTGCAAAAGAAAAAATTGAGGGATTGTCAACAAAAACCAAGTAGGATATTACAGTTGATTTTATATCTCATGGAACATGCAAATTAGAATGTGATATTGCAGCAAAAACTTTTTTTCTGTTTGATTTGGATATAGTGGACTGGGGTAAAAACCTGAAACAGAAATTTAGCTGGCAACTCGATAACTTTTTAGCATTATCTTTTATTTGGCTACATCATATACACAGGATCAATGCAAACATGTTTTGGCTATTACAACCTTACTCATAAGGTAAAAACCTGTCGGTTTTTTTATTGTTCTTTGTGTCCCATTAAAAATGTCTCTTTACTTTATGCGTTGTTACCGATACAGGAAACAAGTGGAAACTCTAGACCACCCAGGGACACAGACAGCAAACTAGGGCTACCCCCCAGTTGTTATTTTACCACCAAAAATTGGACCAGTTGTCAATATCATAGCTTCCAATTGTCCCTCATTTTGAGTACAAATTCCTCTGACCCTCGTGCAGCCTCAGTCATCCCTCTTTTTGGTCTGATGTGCACATCTCTCAAAATGTACTATTTTACTACCAAAAGTGTTATGCTGCACTAAACGTTTTATCCAACCTTTATTTTACCGCATTTGTTATTTTGAAAAGCTAATAAATAGGAAAAATAGAGGTCAAAACAGCACTTGTGTGGTTTAGCCAATCATTTTCTGCATATTAGATCTTTGTGGTCCGTGTAACCAGGGTCATGACAGGGCCATGTCCTTCGCCTACATGCTCTGTGCTGAAAGGTGTCCCACTTTATCATTTCAGAAAGTTGAGAGCAGTTTCCTATTATTAATAGAAAAAAGACAATAATGCTGTTTTTTTTTTCCTAGAAAAGGTGGCAATTCCAAGACTATCCCAAAAAAAAAAAAAACATTTTCAACTGTAAATAAAAATAAACGCAATAAAGAAATCTGATGAAGAGGTTTGAACAGAATCTTATTAATATATAAATTATATAAAAAATAAACTTTTATGTAACAAGAATTGAAAAATAGGACTCCTAAACAGAGCCATGAACAATATGAGAACACACATAACATGGCAACACAAAAGCTTGTAATACAGACACAAACAGGTAGCCTTAAAGCCGATATATCCAAATGCTCTTTTGACTAAAAGTCAATGAACTAGGCATAAATAAGAATGTTCAAAAGGCTTTAGATAAGAGGCAACTCCCAAATATCCATTTACTTTGCATCAAAGTAATTTTGTATTCCACAGACCAAATCAAAGTCTCTCCATTGTATATGATAGCCTTTTTCAACCAGGGCACCCAGACCCCCATGGGTGCCTTCAGGTTTCCTCAATTGCCTTGGCAAAATTCCTAAACATTGCCCAAAAATTGTATACAAGCCAGTGAGTGGATCAAGCCTGTCTTTTAGTTACATAAAGCCACAGGTTTTCATTGTGCACCATTACAACCTTCTAGCCACCAGCATCCTAACAACCAATGTTATCATCGGTTTATAATCAGGATGTCAGGCGCCTGCACAGCATCCTTGTTTGAACCTCCCCTGCCCCTCTTCATCAGCAACGAGGCCACATTAGCTGGGTGAAAGAGACAAACATTGCAACACGAGTCAGTACCAGTGTGCAAAGGTGTATGTGGATGAATAAATTACCTCTAACATTGGGTGTCCTATGTATGTGGATATTGCTGTGTAATGTAGAACTATTCCATTTTGTTTTTTACATTTGTAGCACCCCATAGTGATAGGTGTGTTTTGTAGTGATTTGACTGTAAGTGCAGGCCTCAATGTTTTGATCTGGGCTTGGGGAGTGGCTCAGGGAGGATTGAGTTGATTCAACAGATGAGGTCACCAGAACACCCCCACTTCTTTCTAGAAACTGGAGGTAGGTTTCTATTCAGAGTTGGGAGAGAGGTGGAGCCATCTGGAGTGTTCTAAGGAGCCTTGACCAATCCCCAATCAGAATTGGCAGGGGGCAGGCCTCCTTAAATACTCAGGATCAGCCCAAGCTAGGAGGAGTTGTTGAGAGTGGAAGTCTGAAGATGTAGCAGAGGTGCTGTGGAGGCCTCTACCCAGGAGGAAACCCCCAGTCTGGGGGGGGGGGGGGTGACCATGAGGCCTGGAGGTTCAATTGCACACAGGAGTGGAGGTGATTCCTAGAGCACATGGCTACACATTCTAGAATGGGGTGCCTCAAGACTGTGAAGCATCTTAAAGGGTTCCTTGACTAAAAAAAAGGTTGAGAAACACTGGTAAATGGACTTCTCTATTCCTCTCAAACAAAGGGAATGGATTTATAAATCTGTGGCTTAGGCTTTTTGTTTATAAAATCACTTGAAGGAATAAGCAGGTAGGGTCCTGACAAATTTTTGCTACCAAGAAATGTATGAACTTGTTCTTGATTACAGGCATACCCTACTTTTAAGTACACAATGGGACCAGAGTATGTATGTAAAACACAAATGTACTTAATATACAAGACATCCTAGCGAACCCTGGATTCTAGTAAAGATGTGAGCTTACCAGACTTAGGTAGAACATGCGCAGGGGTCACAATCCACTCAACGGGTAGTGGTAACTGCAAATCATCAGGGACAGGTGATCCTGGACATCTATAGGGTCATCATGGACAGGTCATCACAGGCATGGACTTCCATTAATCATCATGGACAGGTCATCCCAAGCAGTATTGAAACGGAGAATGGGTCCAATCACAAGGGGCTCCGAAACCTCTCTGGAGTGCTCCTCACGGTTCATCCAATATTTAGCACATATGATATGAGAGGAAAGAAGCCAACATAGCGTGATACCGTTTCAAAAATTTATACCCCAGATGACGGCTGTGTGAGCCGAAACACGTCGGGTTCCCTACTCCTCCTGTCACTTTGTTTTTTATCCAGAGCTCTTTTTATATTCCACCTATGTGAGTATCATTAATCCCTTATGTTCTAATAAATTTTTGAAACGGTATCATGCTATGTTGGCTTCTTTCCTCTCATATCATATGTGCTAAATATTGGATGAACCGTGAGGAGCACTCCAGAGAGGTTTCGGAGCCACTTGTGATTGGGCCCATTCTCCGTTTCAATACTGCTTGGGATGACCTGTCCATGATGATTAATGGAAGTCCATGCCTGTGATGACCTGTCCATGATGACCCTATAGATGTCCAGGATCACCTGTCCCTGATGATTTGCAGTTACCACTACCCGTTGAGTGGATTGTGACCCCTGCGCATGTTCTACCTAAGTCTGGTAAGCTCACATCTTTACTAGAATCCAGGGTTCGCTAGGATGTCTTGTATATGAAGATTTCTACAAAGGCTTTACCATCACTTGCTGCCCTCTTAGGGGCTTATTACATTGAAGACTCTAAAGGAGTACCCTCCTGATTCACATTTATGAGCCTATAGTGAGACTCGGATTAGACTCTAAGATTTTGTCATTATCAATTTTTTAAAAAGGAAGGATTACTATTCATTATATTTTATTATTATCTACTATTTATGTTGCATATATGGATCATTGACTTCATGTTTTCTCCTTAAATATCTTTGGGTGCTGCAATTATTTTATTACTCTGTTTGAACAATTTCTTGATCTATTGTTTATTTGCGAGCAGCCTTAATCATTACTACTTTTAAATATTTTTTACACTTCTTGATTTCATTTTATAGTGGGCGCG
>BLSH010453222.1:3738-14643 GCA_018402905.1 Glandirana rugosa
GTAGTACGTACCTCCTCAGTGGACTCAACAAGCTGGTATCACATCCTCCATGAGCATGTAACCGACACTATGGTCGAACAACTCAGGTGACTCCTCCATGCATGATGGTGGGGCTACAGAAGGAGTAACTGTGGACAAGGATCCAGTGGAATAGTCCGCTTTGCCAGATGCATTGGAAGGCTAACTTGTACGAGCCTGGGTGACAGAGGATGAGGAGGATTAGGACGACTTTGTTATCCACTCCACCAACTCTTCTGCATGTTGTGACACGTCCAACAGCAGAAAATAAGGACAAGCGTGACCCGGCTGCAGAGGATGCACCACGTCCGCCACTTTTCACTGAAGACACAGAGGCCGCTTGCCCTCTTTTAGTGGCCTTCCTGACATGATGTTTTTGTTTTTTTTAACACCGCACTACACTGTACTATATACTGTATCCCCCCAATGCACCGATATATACCGATATATAGTTTACTCTCAAAATGCTGCGTGTATATCTGTATACACTAGACTGTATATATTTTAAGACAACACGCCAAGTAGTGTGCTAGATACCATACACCCCCAAATGCACCGATATATAGTGCACACTCAATACACTGTGTATATATATATATATATATATACCAGGCTGTATATATTTTAATACACCACATCAAGTAGACTATATATCTTATGTACAGATATATAGTGCACACTCAATACGCTGTGTGTATATATATAGGCTGTACATTTTAATACACCATGTCAAGTGGACTGCAGACCTTATGTACAGATATATAGTGCACACTCAATAAGTTGTGTGTGTACAGTATCTCACAAAAGTGAGTACACCCTTCACATTTTTGTAAATATTTAATTATATCTTTTTATGTGACAACACTGAGCATGTGCACTCAACTTCTTTGGTCAACCATGGTGAGGCCTGTTCTGAGTGGAACCTGTCCTGTTAAATCGCTGTATGGTCTTGGCCATTGTGCTGCAGCTCGGTTTCAGGGTCTTGTCAATCTACTTATAGCCTAGGACATCTTTATGTAGAACAGCAGTTATTTTTTTCAGATCCTCAGAAAGTTCTTTGCCATGAGGTGCCATGTTGAAATTTCAGTGACCAGTATGAGAGAGTGAGAGCAATAATACCAAGTTGAACACACCTGCTCCCCATTCACACATGAGTCCTTGTAACACTAACAAGTCACATGACACCGGGGAGGGAAAATGGCTAATTGGGCCTAATTTGGACATTTTTACTTAGGGGTGTACTCACTTTTGTTGCCAGCGGTTTAGACATTAATGGCTGTGTGTTGTTGAGCTATTTTGAGAGGACAGCAAATTTGCACTGTTATACAAGCTGTACAAGCTGTAATTTCTTCAGTGTTGTCACATGAAAAGATATAATAAAATATTTACAAAAATGTGAGGGGCGTACTCACTTTTGAGAGACACTGTATATATATATATATGTATGTATGTATATTTTGTATATATATGTATATACCAGGCTGTATTTATTTTAATACACCACATCAAGTGGACTATATACCTTATGTACAGATATATAGTGCACACTCAATACGCTGTGTGTATTATGGAAAATTGTTATCAAATACTTACCGTAATTTTCCTTTTCTGGCCTATCCTCATGTCAGCACACAATGGGTTAATGCCTCTTGCAGGCGCTCACATGACCACCTATAACTAGCTGAGTAAAAGAGAGCCCCTCCCCCACTAAAGGTGTTCGATATCTTAGCCTGTGACTGGCCACTAGGGAGGGAGTCCTGTGCTGATGTGAGGATAGGCCAGGAAAGGAAAATTACGGTAAGTGTTTGATAACAATTTTCGATATTCCTGGCCATACCTCACGTCAGCAGACAATGGGATATAACTAGCTGAATAAATGGGCGGGAGAGAACACATGAAAAGGAACATTGACAATCAAGGAAAAACTGCCAAAAGACAAGAAATATTTATAGGTCTCATCCCAAACCTTGCAGAACTTTGACTGCATGCCCATTATCCACTTTCCTTCATCTTTTGACCTTTACATGTACACTGGCTGCAACTTGTGTAAGGACCTGCAGTCCTCCTGCTGTGTACTCAGTGACTCCATGTGAATGCCTGGAGGGACTGTTCCCAGTTTTCCTGAAAACTGCATATCACTTTAGAATTGAGCCTTGGAGATGAACGTAGTATCACTATTTCTGGTAAAAAGACACAAAAGGGATCTTTGCTGCAATCTCCAACCTCCTTCTGTCTGAAGCAATCACTGTCAGAGGAACTAGTCTTACCACTAGGAACCACACTAGAAATGAAGCTATTGGAGCATGGGATGCCTGTACTAGTGCTTTCAGAGCCAAGCCTAAGTCCCATGAAATGGAACAAGGATTTCTTGGTGTTTGTATATGGATTATGGCCTGCATGAAGCATTTGTTTGATGGCTCTTCCACCAGCCTGAAAAGGAGGATAAAGGCAGAGACCTGTACTATAAATGGAGTTGTATGTCAGGCCCACCTCAAGCGCCAATTGCAAAAAATGTCCAGGATATTGGCTAGAGCTGGGGACACCTGAGAGAAAACTTTGCTAAACAAACAGAACAAACTTCCTTCATATCCTCTTCTATATAGCGCTCATGGCCTTGTGGTCTTCAAGGTCTGAACCACCTTGGATGACAATCCCTGCACCACTAGTCTGGCTGATTCAATAGCCAGGCTATTAAGAGTCTCACTGGATTGGGGTGCTGCCATTGACATTTGCATAAAAGATCTTGTTTGACCAGGAATGAGATTGGTGGTGCTGATGACATCTGGGGAAGCAATGAAAATCAAGGCCTCCTCAACAGGTGAAAGCAACTGTATGGCATAAACGTGTTCTGTCCAAATCTTCAGAAGAATCTTCACAGTCAAGGACACTGGAGGAAGACAGACACCAATGGAAAAATCCCCATGGTACTGTGAATCCACCTTTCTATCACTACACCTTAGTAACTGGTTACAAATACTGCACACTGTGTGTTCAGTGGACTATCTATGAGAACTACTCATGAAATGCACTATAGAGCCAATACTAGTTGAGATACGTATTGTTGTAAAATAATTTGCCTAGCTGATCCGTTAGTGGATCCTGCCTTTCCAGTAAGTAAACTGCAGTTAACTGTAAGTGGCTCTCTGCCCAGTGAAAAGTTTATGTTACAAAAAGTAACAGGAAAAGACAGACACTTGGTCCTCCCTTGGTGGGCAATGTAAGCTACTGCTCTTTTGGTGTCAAACACCAACTTCACTCAGGCCTCTTGGAGAAAAGATCCTGAAAGGTTTGCAAGGCTAGAAAAACAAAACCACCTTAATTTAAGTCAGTCACTAGGCTCCAATGCCCTTGCACTGGTCTCCTCAGACTGGAGGCAGGCTGGCATCCGATGTCAGAATCATTCCATCTCCTGGGCTGAGAGGCACGCCACAAAAAAGAGGCACACTGTTGTCCAAAACTTCCATTCTTGCCAACTTCTGCAGACACAAAGATGTTCTGATCCATAGTCAGCCCATCCCATTGACTAAGG
Organism: Glandirana rugosa; assembly: GCA_018402905.1. NCBI lineage: Eukaryota > Metazoa > Chordata > Amphibia > Anura > Ranidae > Glandirana > Glandirana rugosa. Next base: position 7,286 of record BLSH010453222.1, read on the forward strand.
AAGGCAAATTGAAAAGCTCCCATGTGCCACCTGGCCCCAGGCAGCACTGGAATGGCCATTGTAAAATGTCCCAATGGAGACAATGCAATTCATCGCTGATATAAATGGTGTCTCCATGACTCTTCATAAGCAGATTGTCATTTTGCAAATTTTCCAGTTTTGGAAAACCACTTGACATTTTCAGGTATGATAATCTGTGAAGGATCTTGGAGTTTGTTCACTAGTCGACTGAACTTGGACAAAGGATTTCTAGGACAAGATTGTGATGCTTTGCCAGCTCCTGGCTTACACCTACGACAATCAAAAACAGTGTCCAAGTAGTGGTAGAGCATTATTCCCAAAGACCAATTACTGCCACTACTGCCAACAAAATGTTCAAAAAGTTTCTTGGTACTGTGCCAATTTTAAACATGGCAAACACCCAAACTGGGAATGACAGCCAGTCACCGCAAATCTCAAATGTATCTGGTGTTACGTATAATGGAAGTATATGGCAGCCAGGTCGATTGACTCTAACCGGTGCTCATGCTGAACTATCGCCATGACTGTTTGCACAGACTCCACCTTGAACCTTTTGTTGTGTATCTACCTATTTAATTTCTTCAAACACAGACAGTAGGGAAAGCTCCTGATGCCTTGGGTACTAGAAAGAATGGAGAAAAGTCACCAGATCTGTTCCATTGGTGGCACCAGCACTATGAACTTGTTGCAATATAATTCTTATACGTGATCTTGCAGCAATTCTTTCTTCTTGAGATCTGGTGGTCCTGAATGAAAGGATTTGGAGATTGTACTCCCAGCTAACTGTCTTTGATGTTTGTCACCCAAACCCTCCAAAAAAAGAGGCTATCCTGGCTTCCACTGGAAAACACTGGTTGGGCCCACCTTCAAAGACTTTCCACATGTCTAGCAACCTGCTCGAGGTTTTGATTCCATGTAAACAAGAAGCTTAAGTGCCCTTCACTGTGATCTGGTAAATTTCAGCCTGGCCTATAAGATTTGGCCTCCTGAACCCTTCTGAAGATCGACTGACTTGAGCAAAATAATTGCTCCTTCCTTTTATTACACTGTGGCCACACTCTGGACATTTCTTCTGTCACTCACTTTGTCCAACGTTTTATCAAACAACAACCTCCCATTATGGAGAATGTTACAAAGGGCTTGTGTGGAAGCTTTAGCCACCCTCCAGTGGCGCCCCCACAAGGCTCCCATTGCTGTGACAAGAACTTGGTCTATTGAAGCCTCGACCAAAAGTCAGCAGCCAGGTTCAAGTCCTTCAGAACCATGCTCATTCCTGCCGGTTCACCTTGAATTAAAGGCCATTTTTTGTAATGCTTTAAACATCATAGTTAACGCTGTTGCTAGTCAACAGGCAAAAAACCTGCTGCTGTATAGATTTTCTGCAAGTCTGCAGGCCAGTTTTACCACAATTTCTGAGTTGAAAAGATCTTTCTGCTTTAACCTTTCTGAGGTGTTCAGGTGCTCTTTCAATGCGTTTGTCATGTTACAGATGCGTTTTATAGAGAAAAAATGTGACATGTTCTCCTTCAGGTGACTGTACTGGAACACACTGCACTGGGGTGGCGAAGGCCATTGGAATCCATGGTAAACACTGTTCATGAATTTTTGACTCCAATAAAAACGCATTGGACTGCATCTGGTGTGAACCAGCCTTAGGTCCACTTTCCAATCCGTAGGATTCCTAAAGGTATTGAAAGGCAAAGATACTTGTGCACCAGACGCTGGCAGGCCCCATCCACTCCTGGAAGTGCATTGCTTAAAACATGCGTCAGCCAGCTTCATTGGATAAAGTTTGGAGACCATTGCTGTTAATTGGTCTTCTTATCACATCTCTCACATTCTTCATCAATGAGCTTTTAACTCCATTATTATACGAAAAGAAGTCCTTCCTTTTTCACATTTGGAAAGATCTGCATGAGTTTGCGGTGGTTGGGCCTGCGTCTTGCCTGTGACATGGAAAGTTGCTGCATATGCTTCCTTATCCTTTTGCATTTGAGGCAATCCATGCTGATTGATGGCCAATATGCATACAGGGCTTGGCAAGGCATTTACAATTGCACTGCTTAAACATGTGAGCCATTGCCACGTTAATTGCTTGAGGAGCATGAAAGCTGCCCTGTGTGAGAATGCAGGTTGACCTGGTCATGGGGATGACCAGTGGCGGGTCTTATGTGTTTGGTTTAGGGCTTCTGCTCCTAAAATCATGCAAAACACTATACTATTTGCATTCCTTGAGCATTCCTCACTCTTTTGAAGACATGTCCCATGCCACCCCCTCGTACCTTTGCCAATCTTCTGTGCCACTGACAGGCGTGGTGGGCTCATGCAAAAAAATATGATTCTGTCACCAAGAAAAAACAAGTACACTCTCCCTTTAAGGCATATCTGCTATCATCCGCTTACTTAACAAGTAGCAGCAGGTGAGGCCAGGCAGCCTTCCAGAAGCAGACAAAAAACAGTCAGGATGTCTAACCCCCGGGAACACAGCACAGCAGGGGAGCAAACAGCAACAAGTCTTCACCACACAGAGAAACCTGACAGGACTGCAGAGAGATGGAGAGAAATTAGATCCTCTGCTCGCTCTAAGACTGTTGCTGCTGCTTGGTGACTGCCAGACGCTACCTTGCGCCCCCGTCCCCCTGCTCTCTATGACATCATCCACCGCTGCTCTCAGACTGACAACAAAGCCAGGAGAGCGGCATGCTACCTATACAAGACAAGAAAAACCCCAATGGTGACATTGCAGAGTTTCTCACACCACACCTGTAGAAGTGCTGTACAAGCAGCATTGCCTGCTCCCGGTACAAGGGACACCCAGTTTCAGGAAGGTTTACATCCAATATTCTGGGTCTTCCAACTCCATGAGAGGCTGAACATGGAGGGGGAGGTTTGGTAGGGGGAATATCCAGCAAAAAAACAACTTACCAACAGCAATGCACAGGTGGCCTGGAGCAGACCAAGAAAAAATAACACCTTAGCGGGGGAGGGGCTTTCTTTTATTCAGCTAGTTATAGGTGGTCATGTGAGCACCTGCAAGAGGTGTTAACTCATTGTGTGCTGACGTGAGATATGGTCAGGATATAAATATATATATATATATATATATATATATATATATATATATATATATACCAGGCTGTACATATTTTAATACACCACGTCAAGTGGACTACAGACAGATACATAGTGCACACTCAATACACTGTGTGTGTGTGTGTGTATATATATATATATATATATATATATATATATATATACCAGGCTGTATATATTTTTATACATCACGTCAAGTGGACTACAGACTGTATGTACAGAGATATAGTGTACACTCAATACACTGTATATATATATACCAGGCAGTGTATATTTTAATATAACACGTCAAGTGGACTATATACCTTAGGTACAGATATATAGTGCACACTCAATACACTGTGTGTAGACAATATCTCACAAAAGTGAATACACCCCTCACATTTTTGTAAATATTTCATTATAACTTTTTATGTGACAACACTGTAGAAATTACACTTTGCTGCAATGTAAAGTAGTGAGTGTACAACTTGTATAACAGTGTACATTTGTTGTCCCTTTAAAACAGTTCAACACACAGCCATTAATGTCTAAACCACTGGCAACAAAAGTGAGTACACCCCTAAGTGAAAATGTCCAAATTGGACCCAAAGTGTCAGTATCTTGCGTGGCCACCATTATTTTCCAGCACTGCCTTAACCCTCTTGGGCATGGAGTTCACCAGAACTTCACAGGTTGCCACTGGAGTCATCTTCCACTCAACCAATGATGACATCACAGAGCTGGTGGATGTTAGAGACCTTGCACTCCTCCACCTTCCGTTTGAGGATGCCCCACACATGCTTAATAGGCTCTAGGTCTGAAAACATGCTTGGCCAGTCCATCACCTTTACCCTCAGCTTCTTTAGCAAGGCAGTGGTTGTCTTGGAGATGTGTTTGAGGTCGTTATCATGTTGGAATACTGCCCTGGGGCCCAGTCTCCGAAGGGAGGGGATCAAGATCTGCTTCAGTATGTCACAGTACATGTTGGCATTCATGGTTCCCTCAATGAACTGTAGCTCCCCAGTGCCAGCAGCACTCATGCAGTCCCAGACCATGACACTCCCACCACTATGCTTGACTGTAGGCAAGACACACATGTCTTTGTACTCCTCACCTGGTTGCTGCCACACACGATCGACACCATCTGATCCAAATAAGTTTATCTTGGTATCATCAGACCACAGGCCATGGTTCCAGTAATCCATGTCCTGTGGTCTGCTTGCCTTCAGCAAACTGTTTGCAGGCTTTCTTTTGCATCATCTTTAGAAGAGGCTTCCTTCTGGGATGACAGCCATGCAGATCAATTTGATGCAGTGTGCGGCGTATGGTCTGAGCACTGACAGGCTGATCCCCCCACCCCTTCAACCTCTGCAACAATGCTGGCAAGACTCATACATCTATTTACCAAAGACAACCTCTGGATATGACGCTGAGCACATGCACTCAACCTCTTTGGTCGACCATGGCGAGGCCTGTTCTGAGTGGAACCTGTCCTATTAAATTGCTTTATGGTCGTGGCCACTGTGCTGCGGCTCGGTTTCAGGGTCTTGTCAATCTTCTTATAGCCTAGGCCATCTTTATATAGAACAGCAGTTATTTTCAGATCCTCAGAAAGTTCTTTGCCATGAGGTGCCATGTTGAACTTTCAGTGACCAGTATTAGAGAGTGAGAGCAATAATACCAAATTGAACACACCTGCTCCCCATTCACACATGAGTGCTTGTAACACTAACGAGTCACATGACACTGGGGAGGGAAAATGGCTAATTGGGCCTAATTTGGACATTTTCACTTAGGGGTGTACTCACTTTTGTTGCCAGTGGTTTAGACATTAATGGATGTGTGTTGAGCTATTTTGAGGGAACAGCACATTTACACTGTTATACAAGCTGTACACTCACTACTTTACGTTGTAGCAAAGTGTCATTTCTTCAGTGTTGTCACATGAAAAGATATGATAAAATATTTACAAAAATGTGAGGGGTGTACTCACTTTTGTGAGATACTGTAAAAAATATATAATCTTGTTCCCAGTGCACTGCATTGTGGCCTCATCATACAGACTGGTTCCTCAAACTTGCTTAAAAAATAAAGGAAGCTTGCAGGGAAAACCTCATTATTTTAGCTTTTTAAATGCAATTATTGCTGCAGCAGATTCTATACATACAGTATCTCACAAAAGTGAGTACACCCCTCACATTTTTGTTAATATTTTATTATAGTATAAAAGAATATTACTGCGCTAACCCAAAATAATTGTATAGAAAAGCTGCCAGCACACCAACCACAACAAAATTGGACATATACAGATTAAAGACAGTGCAGCGCAAATCCAATGTGAATAATCCTGAAAATTGTGTGAATATTAATCAAAATTAGTATAACATAAAATACAACAAAAAATATGTGAATATTATAAGTTGTTCAAAATTCATATATAACATATAGTGCAACAGAACTCTCAAGCATGAAATTAAGCCCAAGAGTCCATAAATGCAGTGAGTGAATATGTGTTCATATTGATTCGGAAAATTGCTCTATTCAATCAGATGAAGACTGTTCATATAGTGCAGTAATCCAGAAATTAGAGGTATCAACCTGGTAATAAAGAGAGGAGGCAAATTATCATCCACATGCAGTGTCACCACCACCAGGAGAAATACAAGGTACCCTTACCAGCTATAACTGGTTAAACAGCATATATATCCACCAGGACCCATCCAAAGGGCCACCATCAAAATTCCCAGGATAACGATTCTTCCTCCAGGGGGTACACTCGAACTGTATCCTTCACTGCACCATCCAATATGGAGAAAGACATCCACATCAAAAACCTCTTGGTCATAGATAGACTTTGAAGGGTATCCCAATGCCTTTTTTTTTTTTTTCATCCGTACATTGCAGTCAGGTGATAGGATACAGTTTGAGTGTACCCCCTGGAGGAAGAATCGTTATCCTGGGAATTTTCCAGGGGTGTAATCACTTTTGTGAGATACTGTAGTACAGATGTGCCCTTTTACAGGTAGACTAAGGGGACCCCACAGGCACTATATTGAAAGGAAGTTTTCATTTTTATGCTTTCACTTTAAGCATCAATAAATCACTGCTCATTTAAAAATAACTTTTTTTTACAAACATTTTTTTCATTGATACATGTTCCCCTGGGCAGTATCCAGAAACCCATAACCATTGTATGCCCAATACCTGCATATAAGCCTTCAAAATGGGCACTTTTACCTTTTCCCATTTGGGTCCCATAGACTTCAGTGGGGTTCGTTATTTGAACATAGAACATAGAAAAGTGACGGCAGAAAAAGACTGAGTAGTCCATCGAGTCTGCCCCTTTTTATTTATTTATTTAAATTTTTTTTTTTTATTATTATTATTTATTTATTTTTTTTACATTAACCTTGTTGTCTGACTATAGATTTATGTTTATCCCAAGCATGTTTGAAGCCATTTACTGTTGACTGTCTCACAACCTATGTTGGTAGTTTATTCCAATCATTAACCACCCTTTCAGTAAAATAATACTTTCTAAGATTAGTTTTGAACTTCCCCCAGTTAGTTTGAGGTCATGTCCCTGTGTTCTTGATTTTGGTTTCATATTGAAAAGACTGCCCTCCTGAACCTTATTCACCCCCTTGAGGTATTTAAAGGTTTCAATCATGTCTCCCCTCTCCCTTCTTTCCTCCAGACTGGACATATTAAGTTCCTGAAGTCGCTCTTGATATGTTTTATCCCCCAGACCTTTCACCATTTTTGTTACCCGTCTCTGAACACCTTCTATCTTATCAATATATTTTTGTAAGTGTGGTCTCCAGAACTGGACACAGTATTCTAAGTGAGGTCTCACTAAAGATCTATATAGAGGAATCAGAACCTCCTTCCTCCTGCTGGTGATCCCTCTACTGATACATCCCAGAATTCTATTTGCTTTTCCCACTGCCTGGTCACACTGTTTGCTCATTTTGCAATCATCTGAAATAAGCACCCCCAAATCTTTTTCTTCTGTAGTGCTGGCTAACACTGTACCCCCAATGTTGTACTCTCTAAGGGGATTCTTTTTCCCTAGATGCATTATTTTACATTTAGAAATATTGAACTGCAGTCTCCACTGTTTTGACCAATCTTCCAGCAATGCCAAATCATGTTCCATGTTACAGACACCTCCAGGGATATCAACCCTATTACACACCTTTGTATCATCAGCAAAGAGACATACATTGCCCAACAAACCTTTAGTTATATCACTTATATAT
>BLSH010453222.1:32419-45153 GCA_018402905.1 Glandirana rugosa
TTGCCTACTTTTTTTGACTACTTTTTGCCTACTTGACTACTTGACTACTTGCCAGGCACACACACTTTCCTGGGATATCGAAAGTGTGTCTGCTTTATTATATGTGATTAAACTCAATAAAAATGGTTTCTACACATCGTCATATTTAGTACCGGGTTTAAATACTTATTTTTAATGAATAAACGTTGATTTTTTTTCACAAAAAAAGTTTTGAAAACGAGAAAAAACGAATATAACGTCTTCTGACAGTAACACTCTGGGAGGCTCATAAGACTGTCACTTGTATTAACCACTTCAATACTGGGCACTTATACACCTTCCTGCCCAGACCAATTTTCAGCTTTAAGCGCTCTCTCACTTCAAATGACAATTACTCAGTCATGCTACACTGTATCCAAACAAAATGTTTATCATTTTTTTTCTCACATATAGCTTTTTTGTGGTGGTATTTAATCACCGCTGCTTTTTTATCTTCTGCAATATAAGCAAAAAAGAGCAAAAGTTTTGAAAAAAACACTTTTTTTTAGTTGCAAATAAGTAATTTTTATTCATAAATTTGGGCCATGATTTATACTGCTACACATCTTTGGTAAAAATAACTCAAATTAGTGTATATTATTTCGTCTGTGTGAAAGCTATAGGGTCCTTTCACACACACGGACCGTTCATCAGTTCATCAGTTCATCCGTTTTTCATCAGTTTTTTTCATCCGTTTTTTTCATCCGTTTTTTCATCTTTGGTCATCAGTTTTTCATCAGTTTTTTTTGCATTCACTACCAATGCAAAAATGGATGAAAAACTGACCGTTCGTCAGTTTACATCCGTTTTTCATCCGATCCGTTTTTTTGACGGATGAAAAATAGGACTTTCATCCGTTCAAAAAAACGGATGCTGACGGAAGCGGATGAAAACGGATGCAAATACATGATCATCAGTTGTCATCCGTTTTTCCATAGAAATGCATTGATGTCCGTTTTTCATCCATCAACGGATGGATGAAAAATGGACAAACGGTCCGTGTGTGTGAAAGGGGCCTTAGAGTCTACAAGCTATGATGCCAATCACTGAAAATTGATCACACCTGATATACTGACGGCTATCTCATTTCCTGAGACACTAACAAGCCAGGACAGTACAAATACCCCCTAAAGTTCCCCTTTTTTGGAAAGTAGACATTCCAAGGTATTTCATAAGAGGCATGTTGAGTTTTTGAAGTTGTAATTTTTTCCCACAGTTCTTGAGAAAATGAAGAATTTTCTTTTTTTTTTTTTTTTTTACACAAACTGGTTATTTCTCACACACAGCATATGCATACTTGCAACTTCTTCCCCAATATACATTCTGCTACTCCTCCTAAGTATGGCAATACCACATGTGTGAGACTTTTACGCAGCCTGGCCACATACAGAGACCCAACATTGAAGTAGCACCTTCAGGCGTTATACGAGCATAAATTACACATCTCATTTCTCAACCACCTATTACACTTTTTGAAGGCCCTGGAGCCCACAAAATGATTCCGTTTTGGAAAGAAAACACCCCAATGTATAATTGATGAGGCATAATGAGTCTTTTGAATGGTTCATTTTTTGCCAGAAGTTTTTGGAAAATGTGGAAAAAAAATTAAAACAAAGTTGTCCATTTATAACATATTTCTAACACATAGCATGTACATAGCAAAAATGACACAAAATACATTTTGCTACTCCTCCTGAGCATGGCAATACAACATGTGTGAGACTTTTACACAGCCTGGCCACATACAGAGGCCCAACATTGAAGTAGCACCTTCAGGTGTTTTATGAGCATAAATTACACATATCATTTTCTACAGACTACCGATCACATTTTTGAAGGTCCTTCATACTTCTAACACATAGCATGTACATACCAAATAACAAAAGATTACCTATGGTTTTAGTAGTGCAGTGGTCCACAGAGGAGAGCATCAGTCCAGGCAGCAGGCAGGGATGTATTCAGCGACAGCAAAAGCAATCATCTAGGCAGCAGGCAGGAAAACTGTCCATAGTTAGTACATGCAGAGATACTGTTAGCACAGCCAAAGCACAGTCAAATCATTGGTCTAGGTAGCAGGCAGAGATGTCCAGACAGAAATACTGTCCATAGTCAGCAGAGGCAGCAGGCAGAGATATGGTCAACACAGCCAAAGTATTGGTCCAGGCAGCAGGAAGAAACATGATCCATAAAGTCATGGGTCATTAGAGGCAGCAATATGGTCAGCACAGCCAAAGTATTGATCCAGACAGCAGGAAGGGCCATCAAGCTTAGGGCCAGGGGGAAAGGGGTAGAGGCTTCTCCCACCCAAACTCTTTGATGCCTCTGGACACCAGACCATTTTCTGGGAACATAGTAAACCAAAAATAGTTTTTCTCTACTCAGAACACTATTCTGAAGCCCCTCGCATATGTGAGACCCCTGTGTACTAAAGTAGAAGGGCAAAAGATCAGTCCAAGTTGCAGGCAAAAACATGGTTGTTTAACAGGCCGAGGTGGAAGTCAGGAACAGGGTTTAAAATGGCAGGCAAAGGCATCCTTGGTAAGCAGGCTGAGGTTAGTGCATGTGGAAGTCAGAAACTGGGTTTAAAATGGCAGGCAAAGACATTGTCGGTAAACAGGCCAGGGTCAGTTAACGTGGAAGGTAGAAACATGGTAGCAGGCAAATGATGCACACAGGTATTTGAAATGGGGGAATGGCAGTCTTTTACAAATAAGGGGAACTAATATCTAATGTATGTGTGATAATTTTTGAAGCAATCTCTGATGCACAGGCCAGATTGGAAGGGACATTAGAGGGAATAATAGCTGGTATCTCTTCTAACTCCTCCTCTGGTACATACACAACATCTCTTTTGGTGTCTTCTTCCAGATTCTGTGGGGGGAATGTTATAGGGAAAATGTTGCTCGCAAAGTCGACTCATGTAATCAGAGCGAATGCTTCCTGGGGCGGGTCCTTTCTGGTAAATGAGGGCAGTGACGATGTCTTCAGTATATTTGAGGTAGGTGATGGGTTGGTTTTCAGTTGATTTCTGGTAGCAGACAAACAAATTAAACAGGGCCATATGAAAAGGATAAAATTCAACTTTCTTGTACCATTAACGGGACTTTTGGGTTGACAAAGATGGTTGTAGCATCTGGTCATTTAAAGCCACCCCCCCATGAACAGATTATAGTCATGGACATATTCAGTCTTTACAACGGGGCCATGTTTTCTCTGAATCTCCACCAAGGTGTCATTGTGGATGGTAGAGAGGATGTGAACATCTTTCTTGTCCCTCCACGTTATGGCTAACACTTCCTCGTTTCTCATGAATGCAGTTTTTCCATTTTGTAGCTGTTTTGTTAATAGATTTTGTGGGAAGCCCTTCTGTTTTTTTTTTTTTTTTTAAGGTACCGCAGGCCAGGGTTTTTTGAAGATAAAAGTGACAAAAAAGGGGCAAGCGAGTATAATAATTGTCCACATATAAATGGTATCTTTTTTTGAACAGGGGGTATGCCAGCTCCCAGACAATTTTCCCACTAGTTCCAATATATGTGGGACACTCAGGGGGCTGGAGCTGGGAGTCTTTCCCTTCATAAATAGGGAAGGTGTACAAGTATCCAGTGGCTTGATCACACAATTTATTCAATTTTAACATGTACCTGGCTCTCTCACTTGGGATATACTTCTTGAACTGCAGTCAGGAATTCATACACACATATTTCATATATTTTTGTTTGGGATAAACACTTCCACAAATTGCTGGGAAAAATAATTTATTAGGGGGAATATTTTGTACAATTTGTTGTGGTTAGGGTGATCTTAGGGAGGGCACTGCAAATTATCATTGAAATGTAGAAAACACATAATCATATCATAGCGTGTCCTGGACATCACAGCAGGATATATTGGCATGTGGTGGGTGGGGTGGGTGGACCAGTAGGCATGCAGTCTGTTCTTCTTTGTAAGTCCTGTATTAAAAGTAAGGCCCAAAAACAATTTAAATTTGTTTAGTGTGAGACATAATCATTAGAACATGCGGGCGTATGATGATTTGGGGTTGGCAGCAATAAATTGCTCTGCATGGAGATTGGTTTGGTCCACCATATTCTGCAACAAATCTTTAGGGAAAAAAATTAAAATAATCAAATTGTGAAAAATGAGTAGTGTTGGGCTGCACACCTGGCTGTGCGGTGAAAGGGGGATTATAGCTCACCTTGAGCTGGCAGGCAAACATAAAGGATTTGCCAGGGCATCGGGAAAACAGGACTGGGCCTGGATTCTTTAACCACTTCAGCCCCGGAAAGATTTCCAGCTTTAGGACCGGAGCCCTTTTTGCGATTCGGCGCTGCGTCGCTTTAACTGACAATTGCGCGGTCGTGCGGCGTTGTACCCAAACAAAATTTGCGTCCTTTTTTTCCCACAAATAGAGCTTTCTTTTGATGGGATTTGATCCCCTCTGCGTCATTTCTGATCGCCGCTATAAACAAAAGAAGAGCGACAATTTTGCAAAAAAACCCAAATTTCTTACTTTTTCCTAAAATACAAATACAAAAAAAAAAATATAAAAAAACATTTTTTTCACCGTTTTTGGCCGATTTATATTCTTCCTCATATTTGCGATAAAAAAAATCGCAATCGGCGTTTATTGATTGGTTTGCGCAAAAGTGGTCGCGTTTACGGATGATGAGAATTCATTTTTGGGGTTTTTAAATTTTTTTTATTTTTTACTAAAAATGGCGGCGATCTGCGATTTTTTGCGGTACTGCGATATTTCAGCGGACATGTCGGACCATTTTGACACTTTTTTGGGACCATTGGCATTTATACAGCGATCAGTGCTATAAAAATGCACTGATTACTGTGTAAATGCCATTGGCAGTGAAGGGGTTAACCTGTAGGGGGTGCGCTAAGGGTTAACTATGTTCCTTGGGCGTGTTCTAACTGTATGGGGGATTGCCTAGCTGGGGAAGGGAAGTGGTCACAGCCTTCACGTAAAGGAAGGCTGTGATCACAGCCCTTCCCCCTCACACAGAGCGGAGGTCCGTGTTTACATACACGGACCTCCACTCACTCGCTCCGGGGGGCCATCGCGGGTAGCCGGCGGCAATCGAAGCCGCCGCACCCGCTCCCCGGCCCCCCCTGGACACAGTGAGCGTGCGGGCGCGCCTCCGGCGGCGCGCGCTCACTAAACTCGTTCCCGCAGCCGCCGTCGTATGACGGCGATTTGCGGGAACGAGCCACTTTGCCGCCGTCAGATGCCGATCGGCGGTCGGCAAGTGGTTAAGTTGGGCGTGTAATTCCAGTACTGGTACTGGACTCTTCTTCCTGGGGTCTGGCACTGCTGGTGGTAGGCAGGTCTTCAGATCTTGGTCCTGATCTCCTTATTCTTTTAGGAGGTACAGTTTCCTCTGCTCACTCAGACTCCAATCCACTGCTCTCTACTGGCTCATATTCTGAACCAGAATCATATGATGGGAGCTGCTCTCATCATCTGACATGGTAAGCATGGCATATGCCTCCTCAGGTATATAAACTCTTTGTGACTTGATGGTGGACCTGTGTGACGGTACTGCTGGTGGTACTGACAGGTCACTTATGGTGGACCGGGGTGACTGTACTGATGGCAGTACTGATGGTGGGCCCGTGTGGCGGTACTATTGGTGGGCCTGTGTGGCAGTACCGATGGTGATACTAGTTGCAGGCCTGTGTGGCGGTGCTAGTGGCGGTACCAATGGCGTTACTAATGGTGGTACTGGTGGTGGGCCTGTGTGGTGGTACCAATGGCGTTACTTGTGGTTGGCCTGTGTGGTGGTACCGATGGCGGTACTGGTGTCAGGACTGTGTGACAGGTGAGCTGTGTGACAGATGTGACAGATGGGCTTTGTGACAGATCCAGATGGACTGTGACAGATAAAGATGGGCTGTTTGACAGTGCTGGTGACAGGTTCTTTTTATTGGGGGGCGTGTTGTGCACAGTAACAGTACAATACAGTAAACAGACACTGATCACTCACTGATCCCTGCTCTCTCATCACACAATTGGTGTGTGAGTAGAAGAAGCAGGAATCACATGGTGACAGCTTTTTGTTTACACTTGTGACTGGCTGGGATTGGACACAGCCCGTCACATTGTAAACAGCCAATTTCATTGGCTGTTTACCCTGATTGGGGATGGGCTATGTCTGAGGGACATGCGTCATCCCCGATCACCACGGTGCGTGCCTCCGGGGGAGCGCTTTAGGCATGCCTCGGTTTTCTGTTCACAAATGTTATCAGCTGTAATTAGACACAGCCGAACACATGGTAAACAGCCAATGAAAATTACTGTGATCGAGGATGGGCTATGTCCGAGGGACACATTCCGTCCCCAATTGCCGGGCACATGTTAGCGGCTTATCTAGCCAAACGAAACCACCGCCCGGCCGTCATTTTGCTATAGGCCGGGTGGGAAGTGATTAAAATAGCTTCTAAGGTCAAATGGGATAAAATTGCTAGACAGCAACAATTGGAATGTGACTTCCAAATTCATTTTCTTAATGTTCAAGCACAACCCAACCAATCTAACAAATGTTGTCTAGAAGAAACGCAAACTAAACTGGATCTACTCTTTCTGAAAAAATGCTGAAAAAGAGATCAGATGGTCTTGTCATACTTATTACATATGAAGGCAAATAAGCCAGACACACTTTTAGCTTTTCCACTTCTGTCACCCACCTCTTACAGCCCTATTCTGAGCTGATACTTTCTCCTCTACTTATGCAGATTCAGTTTTTGAAGGTCCCACTCTTCTGATGCTAAAATCCAGGCACCGTGAATCACTAGACTGTACTATCACCACTGATGGAGTCCTAGGTGTGACTAAACCTTTTGAAGCCCCACAAATAGAGTTGATCGAACCTTAGATGATTTTAGAACACTGATATGGCTCCCTCCGGCTGAAATAGACTTTTCACACACAGTTTGAAGATGATTTTACAACACTGATATGGCTCCCTCCGGCTGAAATAGACTTTTCACACACAGTTTGAAGATGATTTTACAACAGTAATCTTTCCCTTAAAGCAACAGCTGGACTACAAGATCACCTGGACGTGCACAACCATATCTGGGCGCCCTGGCATCTCCAGGAGGATCCCACATGAAGGTAACCAACCCCCCCCCCCTTCCCTCCTCTTTCTCTACTATACTTTCAGCTCTATTTTTATTGCTCTGCAAAATATACGGTCGTTATTTGAATCTTACCGTCACCTATGCAGCTACTCTCACCTGCAGAGATGTCATAGCAATGCAAATTGCCTATTACTAACTATGTTATTCAGACATGTAAACGACATGTGTATATTTCGCTCTCTGTCTGCATTGTTATATGTAACTAATCTGAATCTCAAAAAAATAAAAATAAAAACTGTTATTTAAAAAAAAAAAAAAGCAACAGCTGGAACCTTTCCCTGTACAAGTTGGAGATGATTTTAGAGGAATACTCTTTCCCTTAAAGCAACAGACTCTACCTAGTCCAGTCAGATCGTTCTGTGCAGCAGGATGAGGTGTGAAATCTGTCTCTCAAAGCACCAGTACTAGTATCTCTCCCTCCCTCAAAGCACCAGTACAAGTATCTCTCCCTAGTCCACAATCAGATCGTTCAGTAATGCAGGATGAGATGTTCTGCAATCTGTCCCTCACAGAGCCAGCAGCATCCTCTCCCTAAACTATCCTGAGAGCATATGACATGCAACACGTTGACTCCAGCCCCATATAGAGGCTGGGTCACATGGTGCACTGGCCAATCACAGCCATGCCATTAGTAGGCATGGCTGTGATGGCTTCTAGGGAAAACCAGTGAAACATTTGTTGATTGGCTGCCCTTGGCAGCTTTTCAACACGTGTAATAAAATACCAGAACCCCGGACCCGAACTCGGACTTTTTTTGAAAAGTCCGGGTTCGGGTTCCGGGTCCCGGACACCCAAAAGTTCAGTACGGACCCGAACTTTACAGTTCGGGTTCGCTCAACTCTACCCACAAACACCCAGGCCCAATTGATATGACAGCTTTGTACTATAAAAAGTTTGCAAACTTCTTAGCTTCTCTTTTAGCTAATTCCTTCAACTCTTTACTAGATCAGCAGTATTTCTAACTGAGACTCTTACAGCAATAATAGCTATGATACCCAAGTCGCAAACCAATACTTTCACCTGGTCTAATTAGAGAGCGTTTCCCTACTTATACTTGACGTTAAAATCTTAGCTAAAATTCTCACCACATGCTTTAACCCTATCATTGACAATTTGTTAAAAGCAAAGGCAAAGTTGGTTTCGTCCCAAATCGTCAGACAGCTGATAATGTCAGCAGGGCCTGATAATGTCAGTTTACAGAACACTATCATCGCATACCAACATATTTTCTATCTCTAGATGCATGTAAGGCATGCTTTTGTGATCATATTTGCAATATATTCTAGGAAAATGGGGCTTTGGCCCCAATTTCTTGAGGTGGATATTTTCTACTCAAATTCACATAAAATATGCTGATTATAGGTTGGATCAAATTGCTATAGAGAGAGGAATGAGACAGGGATGCCCCTTATCCCCTCTCCTCACCACGCTTGCTATAGAGCACCTGGCAGCTTTAATCCACTCTAACCCAGATATATGTGGCAAGTTATCAGCATAAAGGTTGCTTATTTGCTGATAATATATTGTTATTCCTTACAGCACCTCTCACCTTGACACCCAATCTCTTTTGCACCTTATACTCTCAGGGTTTATATAACACTTGACACTCATACCTTGAACCAGTTACAATTGGCCTTTTCTTTTAAATGGGTCTCACTTACCTGGGCATCAAGCTGATTTTCCAACCCAATACACTGTACCAGGCCAATTATCCTTTGGTACATTGGTCTTCTCTACACGTAGATACGTGATAGATAAGCCATATAGTGGTAGTCAAGATGATTCTTTTGCTCAAAATCCTTTATTGATTTAGAGTATTTATGGTCGTGGTCCCACTGCATTATGTACGTAACTTGCAACTCCATGTAAATAACTATATATGGGGGCTACACTAAACCATGCTTATCTAGAACAATATTAATGTGTTTGAAAATGCAAGGTGGCCTGGGCCTTCTGAACTTCACAAATTATTATCAGGCAGCCTAGCTAAAACACATTGCGTTTGCCACTCTGGGACAGGCTGAAGGTCCCATACTAGCTACAGTCTCCACACAACCCACTCTTGTCTGGAGGTCCATCTATTTTCTGGGCTACTTTATGGACTCTTAGAATGGGTCTTGCCAGCAAAAGCAGGATCTGTGCGTGGTTGTCAATTTGTGGTATTTTGTCAGCTATAGCCCTTACATGGGTGTGGTGAAGAGCAGCTGATGGTGTGGGACCTCGCTTTTCAGGGAAGCCACAACAAGTCCATAGGCTCTTCTCCCAGAGACCAATGTAGTACCACTGCAGGTACCTAGGGTGTAAGGGTGGACTTCCCCTTTTAAGTCAAGTAGCTCAAACAGTTCTGACCTTGCTAGGGATCGATTACTTTGATCATCTAAGATGGCGTACACCTTAACAGTCTTTTGTGGATGGTCTTTGTAGTTAACTAAGCATAGTTTGGCACAAGCCTTACCACAAAGGGTTTCCCTGTAGACTTCAGTACATGAAGACAATATTGCAGGGATCTCAGTTACTTGAGTTGTATTCTCTGCGCCATTCTTTGATGGGGAGGAGAGTTCATAAGTTGCATTGATTTGGGCTCAGGTGGATGAAGCGCTTGCACATGGTCGCACTCCATGCACTTGATAGGAGATTTACATTCTTTAGCGAGATGCTCGGTGGAAGTACAACATCTAAAAGATACCCCAAATGTCTTTAGAAGTTCTTTTCATTCCTGGAGTGTTTTCTTCCTGAAGCCAATACATTTTTTGAGAGGATGAGGTTTCTTGTGGATAGGGAATAAGTGGTTTATGTTTTCAATCTTACCACTCTGGTTGTTTGCGACTGGAACTGAGGTGGCAGAGAGGAGAACGTTGGTCTTTTTTACAGACACTGGACCTCTATGGTTTCTGTAGCTGGGATGCGGGCTGCCGCCACTTGGGAGAAGTGAAGCAGAATAGCACTCTCTATGAGAGAAACTTGGGTCATTCTTGGTCTCTGTGATGTTGCGATGTTCCTAACAAAGTCACAGAAATAGGAGAATGGAGGGAAAGAAACCTTGTTTTTCCTTTTGTACTCTGATACGAGTGTAGCCCATCTTTCTTTTTCGTAGATTATATGGCAGCTTAGAGATGATTGGGATAACCCCATGAGAAGTGTCTAGGTAGCTGAGGCCAGGTAGTTTGGGGTCTGCCTTGGCTAACTGGAGCTCAAGGAGGAAATCACTCAGTCTCTGAAACTCTTGATTGTCCTTACCAGATATCTTTGGGAAACCGTACAGTCATTTGAATAGAGCATTCTCTATGGCTTCTGGACTGCCAAAACCTTATTCTAATCTTCCCCAAGCAGCAGTGAGGCCTGCAGTTGGGTTGTCAATGTAGACTGACCTAAGTCTCTTGACTCTCTCTGCAGATTGCGGGCCAAGCCACCTGATGAGCAGGTCTAGTTTTTCAGCAGCAGTGATTCCAAGGTCGTTGACTGCAGTTCTGAAGGAGCATTTCCAACTTTTATAGCTCTTAGGTCGGTCATCAAAGCTTATGAGACCTGTCTTGGTAAGTTCACGGTGGAGTATGCAATTTACAAACTCTACTGTGTCTGCAATCTTTGGCTTTGAGAAGGGAGCTACTGGCTGGATGGTGCTGTTCATGTTGTCACTCACATTGTTGTTAAGAGATGCAGGTAAATAAGGTGCGGAAAAGGTGTTCAGCTGTGGAGTTGATTTAGATTTTGATGTCTTGATGACACGTTGATCTGGAACTGTGAAGTTGACAGGAGATTGGTGACTTGCTTGCAGTTTGGTCTGATGCTCTGTGATGTATGCAGAAGAGTTAGGATAGTGAGCTGGAAGCGTGCAGTCTTACATGTAAGAAGCAGCAGGAACATAATTGGCGTAGTAGGTTAGAGTCTCTGGGCTATCAAGGGCATAGGATACAATTGAGTGTACACTGCCTTTGCTTAGGACATAGTCCTTTGTGTGCTTAAGAGGATCTTCCACCTCTGCAATGCTTGAGCTGATGCTGTACTTCTCTCTTCAGCTCATAGCTTCTTCTAAAACCTTTAGCCTTGCCATGACCGTAGCATAGTTACACTGTTCATTTAAGGCTTCTATTTCTGCCTTCTTGCGTGCTGTTTCTGCTTGGGCTTGAGCTTTCCTTGCTGCTGCCTCTGCCTGCATTTCTGCTCTCTTTTGCGCAAAGGCAGCCTGTACTTTGGTAGTTTCAGCTTCTGCATGGGCACTGAATAACTGCTCGCTATGTGTAGGATACCTTGAATGTTGAGATCTAGAAGATTTTTTAGAATGTCTGGTAGATGCAGAGATGTGGGATGCGCGGTCCTGTAATTGTGCGAGTCTTGCTTCTGCCTTCGCTTTAGTTTGCAGAATAAAGCTATCTCTTTCCAGGTTAAGCAGCTGGACATTTTTAACTCCTCTAGTGAATCCTCAGTGTTAATACTCTGCAGGATGTTTTCATATTTATTGCGTGTATTTTGATATGAGATGTATGAAGCAGACAACTCCTTAATGGCACCCTCTAGTTGCAGTACCTCATAATCTGGAGAGGTGGCTTTAGACACAAAGGAGAGAACTTTGTCCCAGAGATGCTTTAAACTAACTGATAGTTCATGTCTGTCGGATTCATAGTTCTCTTTAACCTTCCAGGTGGCTTTTTCAGTGTGCTTTTTTTTTTTTATAATACATTTTTATTAATTTTCATGATAACAAGAAAGTTGAACATACAAAGTTGCTTATATCCATATGGAGCAAAGGCAATGAGACAGGAGTACATAAACAAATATAAATGTAGGTGTAGGTTAGGGGCGTGTCTGGCCGAGCTAGTGCATCGACACACTGTGATAGAGCTCCTGAACACCGTGATCCCTGGAGCTATTTACAGCGGCAATCCGGAGACCCGAAGGGCACAATTTGAAGCTGGAAGGACAGGTGAGCACATTCATCCCGATGGGGAAAAGGAAAACCCGGGATAAACCCCGCAAACTAGAAGCCTTTTACAGCCCCTGTGAATCACAGTATAGGCAAGATGGTGCTGGCCCCTCCCGCACAACACACACAGGCAAGCAGGGAGAAACTGCAGAAGGGGGAGAAGAAGAGCACACCTAAAACAGAGCACAGAATATGACCCTCTGCATGCTGAAATAAACAGCCCCTTAAAACAGAGGAGGAGGATTTCAGAATCTGAGACACAGGAGACTGATAATAGCATGGATGCTGATAACTCAGCTCCTATTAACCCTTATGGAGAAAAGTTAAACTCTTTCCCAACGACAGGTGCAGCCATACTTGATACTGATCTAAAAGAGATGCTACTCTCTCTCAGAGGTGCACTTCAATTTGACATGCAAACATGCATGAATAAAGTAAAAAAGGAAACGGAAGAATTAGGGGAGAGAATAGACTACATTGAGAATAAAATGACTGACTTTACAGAAGCTCATAATGAGCTTGTAGATGACCATTTTGCTTTGGAGGAGGAATTGAAACAGCTAAAACTAAAGGTCTCCGACCTAGAAGACCGTGCAAGACGCAACAACGTCAAATTTCGCGGAATACCCGAAAACGTAAAAAA
>BLSH010453222.1:68781-80190 GCA_018402905.1 Glandirana rugosa
AAAACACCCATTAAGGTAACAGAACCACGAGGTCCCGTAAGTTTTAACATTATCTAGCAATCCTCTAATCTACACATTTAAGACGAGGATCTTACGTACTGCCACGAGGGACGTACAACCTGGAGAGATACACCGGTCCGACACTTTTTCAGAGTGTGTACACCGTAGCGGTATGAACCTCGTTCATCGTCTTACATAAAACCCCACATTAACCTTCATACGTATACGACACACACTCTTTATTGAACAACAATACTGTTAACACACGTTTTTTTTATTTTTATTTTATTATTAAAGAATTAAAAGGGTTCTTAACACTATCAAACTCCGCTCGGATTGTGCTTGGGGGTCCGAGGAGCCAAAATCGCCTGTTCTGGAGTTCCACCCGCCGCCGGGCCAGCTGTCGGGGACGCTGGAATGCAGAGCGGCGCCGAGCTCTGTGACTAAACGTCCATTACAGAGCGCCGCGCATGCGCACCTAAGTTGTACTTTTTTTATCACAATTCTTGGGAAAATTAAGAAATTATTATTTTATTTTTATTTTTTTTGCACACAATTGTCATAACAACAAGTTATTTCTCACACACAGCATATGCATACTTCCAATTACACCCCAAAATACATTCTGCTACTTGCTCCAAGTATGGCGATGCCACATGTGTGAGACTTTTTCACAGCCTGGCCACATAGAGAGGTCCAACATGCAGGGAGCACCGTCATGCATTCTAGGAGCAGAATTTACACATCTAATCTCCTAACGATCTATTACAATTTTGAATGCCCTGGAGCACCAAGACAATGGAATTACCCACAAAATGACCCCATTTTGGAAAGAAAACAGCCCAACGTATAATCTATGAGGCATTATGAGTCTTTTGAATGGTTCATTGTTTTCCCCAAGTCTTCGAAAAACGTGGAAAGAAAATGAAAACGCTTTTATTTTTACACAAAGTGGTCAATTTATAAGATATTACCCCCCAAAATATATTCTGCTACTCATCCTGAGTATGGTGATACCACATGTGTGAGACCTTTACACAGCCTGGCCACATAGAGAGGTCCAACATGCAGGGAGCACCATCAACCGTTCTAGAAGCATAAATTACACATATGGTTTCCTAGCCACCTATTACACTTTTGAAGGCCCTGGAGCATCAGTACAATGGAATTACCCACAAAATGACCCCATTTGGGAAAGCAAACATCCCAATGTATATTCTATGAGGCACTATGAGTCTTTTGTACGGTTCAATTTTTTCCACAAGTCTTCGGAAAACGTGGAAAGAAAATGAAAACATATTTTTTTTTTCACAAAGTGGTCAATTTATATGAACACATAGCATGTATATAACAAAAATAACCCCCCAAATTATATTTTGCTACTCGTCCAGAGTATGGCGATACCACACGTGTGAGACTTTTTCACACCCTGGCCACATAGAGGGGTCCAACATGCAAGTAGCACCGTCAGGCATTCTAGGAGCAGAATTTTCACATCTAATTTTCTAACGACCTATTACACTTTTGAAGGCCCTGGAGCACCAGGACAATGGAATTACCCACAAAATGACCCCATTTTTGAAAGCAAACACCCCCAATGTATAATCTATGAGGCACTATGAGTCTTTTGAATGGTTCTTTTTTTCCACAAGTCTTTGAAAAACATGGAAAGAAAATGAAAATGCTTTTATTTTTACACAAAGTGGTCAATTTATAAGGTATTTCTAACACATAGCATGTACATAGCAAAAATTAACCCCCTTGGGTACTCAGATGGGCAGGTGACAGGTACTCGGGTACTCAAATGGGTTAATGACAGGTACTCGTTTACTCAGATGGGTTGGTGACAGGTACTTGGGTAATCAGATGGGATGGTGACAGGCACTTGGGTACTCTGATGGACTGGTGACAGGTACTCGGGTACTTTGATGGGCAGGTGACAGGTACTCTGATGGGCTGGTGACAGGTACTCTGGTACTTTGATGGGTTGGTGACAGGTACCTGCATACTTTGATGGGTTGGTGACAGGTGCTCAAGGACTCTGACGGGCTGCTGACAGGTACTTGGTTACACTGATGGGCATGTGACAGGTACTAGGGTACTCTGATGGGCTGGTGACAAGTACTTGGGTACTCTGATGAGTTGGTGACAGGTACTCAGATGGGCTGGTGACAGGTACTCAGTTACTCTGATGGGCTGGTGACAGGTACTTGGGTACTCATATGGGCTGGTGACAGGTACTCGGGTACTCAGATGGGATGGTGACAGGTACTCAGGTACTCAGATGGGATGGTGATAGGTACTCGGGTACTCAGATGGGTTGGTGACAGGTACTCGGGTACTCAGATGGGTTGGTGACAGGTACTCGGGTACTTTGATGGACAGATGGCAGGTACTCGGGTACTATGATGGATAGATAGCAGGTATTTGGGTACTTTGATGGACAGGTGACAGGTACTTGGGTACTTTGATGGACAGGTGACAGGTACTCGGGTACTTTGATGGACAGGTGACAGGTACTCTGATGGGCTGTGACAAGTACTTTGATGGGGTGGTGACAGGTACTATTTATTGGGGGGGTGATCAGTGTGCTTGGTGTACACAGTAAGCAGTAACAAGCTGTTACCTCAATCTCCCTCTCACACGCGATCGGTGTGTGACAGTGAGAACCCGGTAACAGCTTGTTACTGCGGTTTGTTTACATCACATGACCGGCTGTGATCGACACAGCCGGTCACATGGTAAAGAGCCAATTCTATTGGCTCTTTACACTGATCAGAGCTGGGCTTTGTCCGAGGGACAATCCTCAGCCCGATTTCCGCGCACGTGCGGCGTGCACATGGAGGTCGGTAGTGACCGGCTGTGATTGGACACAGACGGTCATGTGGTAAAGAGCCAAATCGATTGGCTCTTTACCCCGATCGGGGGGGACACAACCCCCTGCAATCCCAGTAGCGGCGAAAAGCGGCCAACGTCATATGACATCGGCCCGGATCAACGAGGGGTTCCTGCCCACATCATTTTACGATGACTCGGTATGGAACTGGTTAAATATATACGCAAGCGGGCGCCATGTGGAAGTGATTTTATTGGATTTGTGGATTACGTCACACAGGTGGACTGGGTGCGAAAGAGTTAGGGAAAGGATGGGGGGAAGAATTCCCGAGGGGCTCCAATCCAGGAAGTCTAGGGTGAAGGAGGGCACCACCTGCCTCTCGATAGCGACCCAGTCAGGTTTAGGGCCTTTGGAATAAATAATTGAGAATTGGGCCATTTGCGAGGCCACAGCTCCAGAGGTCTGGGAGGCCCAAGCCCCCTTTAACCTGGGATGGGTAAGAATTTGATGAGAGAAGTGGCACCCCCTCCCCCCCAGACAAACCTCGTAATAGCTGATTGGAGTTTTTGAAGATGGGATTTGTTAATTGGGATGGGAAGAGAATGGAAGAAATAGAAGAGTATCCCGGGGAGGAGGGTAATTTTTATAGCATTGACGCTTCCCAGCCTGAACAGTCCCATAATTGACCATTTTATAATATCCGACTTTAGCTTTTTAAATAGCAAGGGGTAGTTAGAGTCATAAATTTGGTTAAAGGAGAAGGGAAGACTAACACCCAAATAAGGGATGGTGGAGGTGCTCCAAGGAAAGACAAAACGATCTTTAAGTTTCTTGGCTAGACATGTTTACCTGCAGTCCTGAAACCTGACTGAAGGATTGAAGCGTATGCCAGGTAAAGAGGTCAGGGGGGAGGTGCAAAAAGGAGGACATCGTCCGCGAAGAGGATGCATTTGTGGACATCTGGACCACAATGGACCCCCTGTATATCGGGGTGGCTTCTGATCACTGTGGCCAGTGTTTCCATGGCCATAGCGAACAATAATGGGGACAGGGGACATCCCTGTCTGGTACCTCTCCTAATAGGGAAAGGGGTAGAAAGATGACCTTGGAAGCACACTTGTGCGTTTGGGTGAGAGTATAGGGCGGAGATGATGTTTATTAATTTAGGGCCAAAGCCCCAGGTGTCTAAGATTTTAAACAGATAGGGCCATGTGATGGAATTGAAAGCTTTGTGGAAGTCCAGCGAGAGGAGACGCAGGAGAGAGACTAGGTCCATCGCTCTGCGCACCTGGTCTGGGCCCGTGTGTGCCTGGGATGAACCCATCCTGGTCCCTATGCACGTATTGATTGATGAAGGAGGCCAATTGGTTTGCCAAAATTTTGGACAAAATTTTTTAGGTCGTTATTGATTAACAAAATAGGTCTGTAATTACAAACTTTGCTTGGGTCTTTACCCGGTTTGGGTATCATCGTGATAAAGGCCAGGTTAGAGGAGGGGTCCAGAGGATTACCATCCCTAAGGAAGTTAAACATATGGGCTAAATGAGGAGAAAAAATTTGGCCAAAAGTCTTGTAGTATAAATTGGGAAAGCCGTCAGGCCCTGGGGCTGATGATAATTTAAGGTCTTTGATGACCTGAGTAACTTTGGATTCCGTGATTGGGGAATTCAAAATGGCTTCATGTTGGTCCTCGAGTGTAGAAAGAGAGATCCCCTTCAGGAAGGACTCTACCTTAGTGGAGTGGTCTACGGGATCTTTGGAATATAAGGATGAATAGAAATTATGAAAAGATTCAAGTATATGATCAGGATTTTGAGTGAGGTTACCGGATAGGGATTTTATCTAGGGGCAAGATAGAAGTTTATATTTAGGGGAGACCTTAGAGGCCAAACATGGGCCTATTTTATTATTGGTCAGATAGAAATGCCCCGACGTCCATTGGCGGTACCTGTTGGTTGTCGTTAAAGCTAAGTTGAGGGCCAGTTTGGCAGAATCAAGGGCTGCTAGGGATGGTTTTGAAGGATTGCTTTTATGTGCCTTACTGGCTTGTTTAAAAGAGAGCTCCAATTTTATTAGGTCTGCTTGATGTTCTCGCTTGAGCTTTGCCCCTAGTTGGATGAGTTTACCTCTGATCACAGCTTTATGTCCCCCCCAGAGGAAGCCAGGGGAGGTGTCCGCTGTGTCATTGGTGAGAAAATTTTCCTGGATATCTTTCTCTATCATGGTGCAATGACTTTGGTGGGATAGGATTGATTTGTTTAGTCTCCAAAGGTGGGGACCCTTTGAGAGCAAGGAGGATTTGATTGTGAGAAAAACTAGTGAATGGTCTGACCAAGTGATGTCAAGGATTTTGGCTCTAAGTATTCTATGCACATCAGGCGTGGGAACAAAGATGTGATCTATTCTTGCATACGTCGTATGGGGCGCAGAAATATGGGTGAAGTCTTTAGAAGTGGGGTTAGCTTCCCTCCTTGGGTCAATCAAGCCATAGGTGTAGAGAAGGTGGTTGAGTTTTAAACCCTGTTTAGGGGGCTTCCTGGACCGAGGGATCCCTGTGTGTGATTTGTCCAGCATGTTATCAAGGGCTAAGTTGGAGTCACCTCCTAATATCCGGGTCCCTTCAAAATGAGGGGCTAAAGTTTGAAGCATGGAGGAAAAGAAGGCCACTTGTCCCTGATTGGGTGCGTAGTAAGAGATGAATGTAAAAATATTGGCATTCATGTCTCCTTTGACTAGAATGAAGTGGCCCTGCTGATCCTTAATGGTGTGGGAAGGGGTGAAAGGAATGTTCTTGGAGAAAAGAATAGCTACTCCCCTCGTTTTAGAGTCCGAGCTAGCTAGGAAGAAAGATGGGAATTTTTGAGGAAGAAACAGAGGCTTATAATTATTGGGGAAATTAGTCTCTTGGAGTAAGACGACATCAAAGCCTCTAGAGTGATAATGCTGGAAGGCCTAACACCTCTTAGATGCAGAATTTAGGCCCTGGGCATTATAAATTACTATTTTGAGACTAGGTTTAGGGGATCGTGGGTCAGCCATGGATGCGAAGCAGGGGGGTGGACTAGAGTGAACGCATAACTTACCATAGTGGGCATGGAGGGGACCTCAAGACTTAAAGGGAGGACTGGGAGGAATTGCTCCTCGGAGATCGGGAGTGTATGTAACCGCTAGCTGGATTTTGGAGATGAAACATTCTTCTAAAAGATGAAATAAAAGACATTAGAATGAAAAAGGTGAGGGGAATAAAAGGAGGGATAGAGGAAGAAAAGAGGGCTCTCAAGAGGAGGGTTGTAAAGAGCAAGAAATATACACTAGAAACAAACCAACAGCAAAATGACAACAAAATGCAGAGCCTGGGGGTGAACCCGGCTCCGAAAGGAAAGGTCAAGCACAACCTGAGCCTACCCAGGACCCCTAAAAGGGAGTCTGTGGAAATTGGCAATCTAGGTCTAGGTTGCTATCCCAGTGGGGAGAGAGGTCTAATACCTCAAGTCATCAGTGGGAAGAGGCACATGTGGAACCGCTTAGCTAAATTGAGGATCCTTCCTCTGCATAGGAAAAGGATAGATAGCTTGAGCAGCTGCAGAAGTCATCACCAAGATGGGGGTGCCCAAAAAAGCCTAGGCTCCCATTCTTCGTGGGTCGGAAGAGCATCAGACAAACATTCAAAGACAAAAGGCCCAACTAGGGTAACTGGAAGAGAAAAGAGGAACACTCTTCTGAAAGTGAAGGAGGTCTCGGTCGACTTCAGGCCTGGATCAGAGTCCAAAAGATCAAGACCTGGAAGAGAGGACCATCATAATCAGCGGTGAGGTCTTGAGTCCCGCTGCCTCTTGTTCTGTTGCTTGATCCACAATGGAGTGAGGGGACTCCCTGGAGGAGGCCTCTTTGAGGAGCTGCATCTGGCTTCATTAGAGGGTAGTGTAGGTTCCTGTGATATGAGGCCCAGCTGGAAGAAGACCCGTTCACGGTCTTGAATTGTTGAAAATCTGTGGGTTTTGTTGTGTTAAATATATTGTAGGGGAACGACCACAAATACTTAATTGATTTTTGTGCCACGACGGTGAGAAGGGGTTTGAGAGAACTCTTTTTCTGGATAGTAGTGGGGGAGACATCTGCAAAGATCTGTATGGGGTGGCCTTGGAGCAAGAGGCTTCCTGCCTCACGAGATTTCCTCATCACTCTCTCCTTAGTGGCGAAAAAGTGCGGCTTGACAATGATATCTCTGGGGAAACCATCCTGACGCGGGGGTTGTAGGGCCCTGTGAGCTCGATCAAGTTCAAGTTTGTGGTAAGAGGCGTCTGGCAGCAAGTCTTTCATGAGGGTCTTAACGGCCCCCTGAACATCCTTGACTGATTCGGGTAGACCTCTAATCCGAAAGTTGTAGCGTCGACTCCTATTCTCAAGGTTGTCAATTTTGGACAGAGATGCATCTAATTGGTCCTGAAGAGTCTGGATGCAATGGGTGTTCTGGTTGACTCTGAAAGCAGTATTGTCAACTTCTTGCTCTATGGCCTCAATGCGGTTGCCAAGAATGGGAATGTCCGCTTTAATTGTCTCTGTGATGTGGGCAGCGTTTTGAGCTAGACCTGCTGCCAGCATCTCTGAGAAGCGATTCAAGAGCATTTCTATATCAAGAGAATGGGCTTGAGGGCCTGAGGAGAGATGGTGTGCACCCATAGGGATAAAAGTAATGCCACTTCTGGGAGTGAATAAAGCCTCCTCCATTGTTCTCCTAAGCAGGGCTTCTGTATAAGCTGGGGAATCCGGGGAGCCCTGGATTGGGGTGTTGGGGGCCACTGGGGAGGCACAGACCTGGTGTATCTCTGTCGGGGGGTGGAGGATTCAGTTAAATGAATAAGCTGCCTCAGTCAGCTATGAGGCACAATTAGCCTTACTGAATTTATATACTCTTGTGAAGAGTGCATTTAAAAATAGTAAACAATTACCCTGTTTTAATACATTAATCAACCATATAGAAAATGCAATGGACAGTTGGAAAAAATAATCTGACTCTCTGAAAGTGTCATTTTACACAAAATAGGGGTGCATTTTGACAGCCCCTCCTGCTATGTAATACATAGACATTACCAGAAATCTTTTTGACAGCCAGTAATTGCAGTTAATAGCTGATGGGTGAGCCACAGCAGGAAGAGAGGAGCTGAAGGCAGGAGATACTGTATGTGCTAGAAATGTGTTTACGTTTTTGAGGACATACAGTATCTCCTGCTTTTGAAATCCTCAAGTGGAGTAAACGATGTTTACAGAAATGGGTTCTTTATTATAAAAGCTATAAAAATTTGGAATAGTCTTCCACAAGCTGTTTCTAGCTGACTCCATTATTTGTTTCCACAAGTGTTTCTAAATACAAAAATATCACTGAAGAATTTTGATCCAGCGAGTTATTCAATTGCCTTGGGGATCATTTTTTTTTTACCCGATGGAGAAAATTGGACCTTACATTTTATATTTACAGCTGTAAGGGTTTTTTTTGCCTTCCACTATATATCCCCTGAAGATATTGGATTTTGAGGATACATTTTTTCCTTGTTACTTGATGGACACATGTCTTTTTTTCAACCTGATATATTATTTAACTATATGAATAGGGAGGTTAATTACCAGTATATTGTTCAGCATGTGAAGGCTCTATACAGGATATATTGCATGCCTTCATTGTGTATGTTTAGCGTAGTCGTCAGCATATCTTATTCTGCATGTACTGTATGAATGCAGCACAATGCAGTGTCTTATTCTACATTCTTGATATAATTCTTTGTATTTGGCCTTATTTTGCAAGTATGTAGATTATATAATAGTATTGCTCTTGTTTTGCATGTTGGCTTTATTTATCCATATCTGTTCTAATTATTAATCTGCAGATATTATACAATAACACTTCTTTGGTTCTGTATATCAGCAATAATTTTCAATATTTGTTTTTATTTTTCTCCATGACACCAGTGCATGTTTATTGTTCTGTATGCTGGATGCACTGTATCCCAGGTACCTGCTGTTGTCCCGTGTGTGTAGACACTGCACAGTATCACCTCTGGTTTTGGTTAAAAGTCTGTCATTTTTGCTAATTTGCCAATTCGTGAGCTTACTCTTCAATGTCAGGGTTCAGGGGGAAAAACCACAATCATACATCGAAGCCAAGTAAGAGGTAAGCAGACAACAACACCTTTTCCTTAGCATTGTCTCATTATTGTTAACCTTTATAACTGGCCGCATTATTTTTTTATGCTGCTTCTCATGTTAGACCCTGACATAAACAGGGCAGATCCAAGAACATTTTGCTGTTACAGAGTATACACAGGATTGTTTTTAGCTGCTATGGAACTTACAAAAGATAATGCAGGATTATAAATATAGTCGTTTTGTGGTCAAGTATGGTTTTGTAGCCTTGTTTTCGTTTGGTTCTTTTTAATGATTTATGATACACATCATTTATTGTTCAGAATGTTGTTGATAGATTATGTTGTCTTAAATGTTGGTAGCAGTATCACTAGTTTCCATTTTTTATATTACCATTTTTTAATTTCAATATTTCTATATCGAATAACAAAGTATAAACATTACAAAATGAAAAAAAGGACATTTGAGATGACATATATTGTACATAGATGATATACATGGGAACCTATACTTCAGTATTCAGTAGCCCCTATATCATATTATACCATTTCTGGGCCCATGTGCATATGTCCATATATATAAAAAAACTTAGAAATTGAAAGGGTATAAAATAAACACAAATAAGAAAACACAAGGTATAACAGAACAACAGAGTCACAGTATAGCACAATCAATTAATTTATGTTATTCTTTCAAAACAGAAATATGAACTTCAATCATTAGAGAATGTTTTATACCAATCAATGCAAAATTTTAACCTAGAATTAGCTGTATGACAGTTACCTTAAGAGGAGGCATATAGTATCTCATACTGTATGTGGCGTGCATGTGAGTTGTCTCTATCACTTCATGGATAGAAGGAGCTGTCTGGTCTTTCCAGTGGTGTACTAGTGCTAATCTTGCGCTTTATAGGATATGAGTGACTATACCTCTAAAATCTATTGGTACTGTTTCTATACCAAAAATCATCCCCTTATCTTTATACCTGTAAAACACTAAACACCTATATCTAGTTATACTTTTAAGTTAATCTCTTGCCTTCTCCTCAATTTGTCAGAAATACTGCAGGAAGCACCACACACTCACAATGGGTTTATGTGATGCTCAAATTTATTGCTTCAGTGTTTGGCTTTTTATTCAAACAAAGGAAATAATGACACACGGCATAGGATGTCACATGACAATAAAGGTGGCACCTGTCTATAGTATTCTCTAATTAGGGCATTACTCCCTTCTCCCTTATAGGCTTACCTGTAGGTGAAATTGGTTGTCACGGGTTGACAACCACTTTAATGGTACTTTCCTGGTAAACAGTTATTGCTTACTTAAGATTAGAGTTGATCGAACCTCTGGAAGTCTGGGTTCGGCAGGTTCGGCCGAACTTACGGACAAAGTCGGGTTCGGGTCCGGACTTGACCCGAACTTTGACCCGGACCCCGAACCCCATTGTAATCAATGGGGACCCGAACTTTTAGGCACAAAAATGGCTGTAACAAAGTCCTGGCAAGTCCTAGAGGTCTGCAAAAGGAAGGAAAATGGGGGTAAGAGTTGGACAAGTGCCCTACAAAGAAATGGGGATAGGGAAATAACTTAAAATAATTTTTAAGCTAAAATCACATTAAAAAAAAATCAAAAATGGAGATGGATGTGGAGTTGGAGGTTGAGGAGGCGGTGAAAGTGGCGGTGGAGGAGGATGAGGTAGCCAACACTGTTTTTTTTATTTTTGTGCAAGAAATGCACCGCTGGCCGCAAATGTAGTTTTTAGATTTTTTTTTTTTAACCAGCTATGTAGATGCACTTTTTTATTTTTGTGCAAGAAACAATAATCTGTCCCTTTAAGCAACAGCAGGAACCTCCCCCTATAGAATTTGGAGATGATTTTAGATTCTAAAATCATCTCCAAGTTACACAGGGAAAGTTTCCAGCTGTTGCTTTAACCACTTCAGCCCCGGAAGAATTTTGCACTTTAGGACCAGAGCACTTTTTGCGATTCAGCGCTGAGTCGCTTTAACTGACAATTGCGCGGTCATGCGACGTTGTACCCAAACAAAATTTGCATCCTTTTTTTCCCACAAATAGAGCTTTCTTTTGGTGGTATTTGATCGCCTCTGCGTCATTTCTTATCGCCGCTATAAACAAAAGAAGAGCGACCATTTTGCAAAAAAACCCAAATTTCTTACTTTTTGCTAAAATTCAAATCCAAAAAAAAAAATATAAAAAAACATTTTTTTTCACCGTTTTTGGCCGATTTATATTCTTCCTCATATTTGCGATAAAAAAAATCGCAATTGGTGTTTATTGATTGGTTTGCGCAAAAGTGGCCGCGTTTACGGATGATGAGAATTCATTTCTGGGTTTTTTTTTTTTTTACTAGTAATGGCGGCAATCTGCGATTTTTAGCGGTAATGCGATATTGGGGGGGACATGTCGGAACA
>BLSH010453222.1:82309-106810 GCA_018402905.1 Glandirana rugosa
ACCATAAAAAAATGTGCACAACTTATCGACGGTTCAAGTCGGTTAGTTGTTCACAAAGTGACCAAACGGGAATCACGTGGTACACTGGGTCGGAGATATACCCCGACCTCAGTGGCACGACATACAGTATACGAGAGTCCTATCAAATCCCTCTCCTACGACGACCGAGACACTCCCCGTCTAACGTCTATAATCAACAGCTGGAACCTTTCCCTGTACAACTTGGAGATGATTTTAGAACAATAATCTTTCCCTTAAAGCAACAAACTCTACCTAGTCCAGTCAGATCGTTCTGTGCAGCAGGAAGAGGTCTGCAATCTGTCCCTCAAAGCAGCAGTACTAGTATCTCTCCCTAGTCCACAATCAGATTGGTCAGTAATGCAGGATGAGATGTTCTATAATATCTGCAATCTGCCCCTCACAGAGCCAGCAGCATCCTCTCCCTAAACTATCCTGAGAGCATATGACATACAGCACGGTGACTCCAGCCCCATATAGAGGCTGGGTCACATGGTGCACTAAGGGCAAACCAGTGAAACACTTGTTGATTGGCTGAACTTGGCAGCTATTCAACACGTGTAAAAAAATACCAGAACCCCGGACCCGAACCCGGACTTTTTTGAAAAGTCCGGGTTCGGGTTCGGGTTCGGGTCCGGGTCCCGGACACCCCAAAGTTCAGTACGGACCCAAACTTTACAGTCTGGGTTCGCTCAACTCTACTTAAGATATTATATAAGTGTGTACATCTGTGGTTGGCCAAACATGAAGAAACTTCCTCTTTTATGTTACTGTTTCCTAAGATATAAACATAACTTCTAATACTTGCTAAATCAGCTGTTCTGCCTATAGTTTCATAAGTGCGTGCAAAATAGCTATCAATTATTTGTATTATCAATATAATCAGAAAAACAGAGTATCCTATCAATCCCCCCTTTGTTCCTGACAAGGAACACTAATACATGCTCAACTCATATGCCTTCTCTCTCCCATTTTTATTTTAGAAATCAGACACATAACTATCTTGATTGCAAAATAAGAAGTACCATCAGTACCAGCATGCCCACCTTTTTAAGCCAGGAAAACATAGAGCCAAATAAATCTCCCACTGCTCCTAATCCCTTAAAGGGATTCCATTCCTTTTCTGCATTATCCCTTGCCTCTATTTGGAGTCTTGAGATCTCACTAAGATGTTTTCCAATGATATCATAATAATCCGGAATATCCACACTAGTATTATGTATTCAAGTGCAACACAATAGTTATGTGTTACTTCACATAAGCCACTTATGGCTGATCCTAAATTTTCAAAGGCCATTCTTTGCAAATCAATTCCTTTCTGACTGCTCTCAAATCCACATTCAACATACCAATATCTTTCTGTGTCTCATTTAAGATTTGATCCAAAATATCAGCAAAATCATTAACTTGATCCATTATCTGAATTCCCCACCCTGTCCAGGCCTTATCAGCAGTACTAAATATCTTTCTATTTCCCCTGTACTTCACACCATATTTTGGATGTTTATCAACCTGAAGGGCATGAATGGTATCATCTGTGGTGAAAGTTTTCAACATTGGTGTTAATGTGGCTAAATAACACCGCCCTTCTACCCCCTCTGGGACCTATGGATAGCACAACGTCCCACAACATATAAATACGTTATTTACTAGGATAAATGGCCTAACAGCCATAAATTCAACAACATCATTCTTACTCAAAGTAGGAGGTAGTTTTAATACTTTGATGGTGGTGGTCTGAAAGGGCCTTTTAGCAGTTGAGAAAATGGCTACACAAATTTCATTGGTTGTATTAATAATAGGTGCTCCATCTATAGCCATTCCAGTAATGTTACGGATTGACTGATTACAAATGCGTTGATAGGCATCCGAGCCCTCTCCTATTTTTAAACACCAATCAGGGTGATATAGCAGGCTGATAATAGGGACAGGTACTGATTGAATTTTTGCCTCATTCGTTACAGGAAAAATATTCAGGTGGGGTGTTCCAATTAACACTAAAAGGGGAATTCTCATGGCACCAGGATGTAGCAAACTACATACCCAACAGTTATTATAACCTGATGCCTGTGCATACTTATACTTCAGCCTCAACAAATAATTTTTTTTAGCTCCTATCTCTCTCCCCTCATGACCTCTCTTCTTAAGTGCATGATGTGAATTATGTTTCAGAGGACATATAAATGTAAGGTCCTCTGGATGATAATAACATATAGTTATTATCCATATTGGGAGAAACACAGTCAGACAAATGAGTCCAATCAATAGGAAGCACTTCCATAACGTTTGGGAACTGATTATTGACATCCTGTTTTGAGTCTCTATCAGAATCGGAATCACTGTCCATTTCTTTCCTTTGGCTGCTGATTGGGAGACTTATATCACCTGCTTCACATACCTCTGGTTCCACGTCACCTGTGATTTCCTTCTGGCTTTTGTCTGTGTCTTTATCTGTCATCCTAGGATCCCCCGGGATCTTTCTCACTTGTGATGCATGGACTCAAGCATGGTAATCAGCTGTCAGCATGGCAGTTCTGCCGTCACTGCCGTCACCACCGTCACCACCGTCACCACCGTCGGCTCCCCTATGGCAGATTAGTAGTTTTATGCCTGTGGAGCTTCTTCACCACTACTCAATCCCCCGGCACAAATGGATAGGTTGGTTCCTGGGATGGGAGTGGGAATGAAAGAGATACATCACCATAGATGCCAATCAAAGTCCTAATAAGATTCAACACATATTCTTCTTGAACCAACTCTAAATCACCAGGCATCATGAAAATGGGACCGCCGGTGGTCCAAGGTGTGGGAAAAGGTCTTGCCATCAAAATCTCAATACATCTTCCTAGCTGATCGTGAACCCTGACCTTGAGATTTTGTATGCAAAATCTCTTCTTGAGTTCCTGTAATGTCAATTAGTACCCTCTGTGTCCTATGCCATTAAACTATGCGATCAGTATGGGTGCACTATGTTGGGGTATGCTTACTATATCTCCTTTTGAGACTAGAACCTTTCTTCTTCCAGTATGCAACATCAGCCACTGTAGCAGTAATTAGAAGTTCCTGTAACAGTTAATGTTCTAGCATAGAGCCATGGATACATTAACTCTGGGTTCCCTGGGCAGTTGAGTAGCCTTTTTCTCTTCTCTGTCCGCCAATGCATTCCCTAGAGCGATAGGATCATGAGAGGTAGTGTGTACTTTGCATTTGATTGCTGCAATAGACCTTGGTTTGTGCATAACCTCCAAAAGACCAGTGACCAGTGATGCATGTAATATGCCTTTCCCATCAGCAGAAACAAAGCCTTGTTTCTGCCATATGCGTGCACAATTGTGAACAACGCCATGAGTTTATCTGGAATCAGCCTAAATGTTAACATCTTGTCCTTCAAAAATTTCACATGATTGGGTAAGTGCAATCAGCTCAACAGCCAGGGCAGAATTAAATGGGAGGGACTTAGCCTCTATCACTATGTCAGGGAGCTGAACAATGGCATACCCTGACAAGTATGTGCTATCATTGGGCCTTGAGCAGGAACCATCACCAAAACTGTCAATAAAACCAGGCTGTGGATCCTGCATCATATCTGCTCTGGGTGTCCTCATGTATGACTTGTACACAATCATGTTCCTCTGGTGGTATGCCTGTCTCTGATTTCAAGCCCAACATGGCATTCAAGATAGCCACAGGACCTGAGGTTGGAGAAGAGTATTTTATACTTAAATTTTGTGTGCTTATGAGAATGACTTCATTACCACTTGCCCTCTGGGCAGTGATATGCTGGGCTGTTAAGTTCTTTAAAACATGTAAAACATGATGTGTGGTGTGCAGCTCTGTATTATGTCCCAGTGTTATTGCCATTGCCGCCTCTACACCCATAGCACAAACAACAAGTGCTCTGAGACAGGTCAGCATGCCTTGTACCGTAACTGGGAATACTGTGGAAAAATATGCCATTGGCCTCAAAGACCCTCCGTGAATCTGACCCAGGATGGCTGCCATAGTCTTACAGTTATCACGAGCATACACAGGACATTTTTTTGATAGTTTGGGAAGCCGAGCACAGGACTTGAAACTAAAGAGGTCTTCAAGGTTTGGTAAGCATCTGCCAGCTCCTGGTCCCAACAAACACTATCGCCAGCCTCAATTGTTTGAACTGTAGTTCTGAGTATGTTTTCATAGTGAGAGCTAGGGATGAGCCGAACACCCCCCGGTTTGGCACGCACCAGAACACCGCAAACTAGCAATAAGTTTGTTTGAATATGTGAACCCTATTTTAAAGGCTTATATGCAAGTTATTGCCATAAAAAGTGTATGGGGACCCGGTTACTGCAATAGGGGACAAAAAAAAGTTTTATAAACAATTATTTTTTCTGCAGCAGTGATTTTAATAATGATTAAAATGAAATAAAATTAAATATTCTTTTAAGTATAATGCCTAGGGGGTCCCCTTAATCTGCCTGTAAAGTGGCGCATCTGTGTGATGTTTACAAGGGTGCCGCAGCAAAATGACATTTTTAAAGAAAAAAAGTAATTTAAACGTGGTCACGTCTGTAATGTATTGCCGACTCCCGGCAATATAGATCAAAAGTCTATGAAAAAAATTCTGTGTGTGGTCCCCCCAAAATCTAAACCAGGCTTTTTTTTATTGCAGGGTTTATTTATTTATTTATTTCAGGTACATATATATATATATATATATATATATATATATATATATATATATATAATTCTTGCAGCACTTTTGCGTATACATTGTACATTCACATGAGTTCTACCCCCAAAGAGCTTACAATCTAAGGTCCCTAACTCACATTCATACATACACATACTAGGGTCAATTTAGACAGTATCCAATTAACCTACCAGCATGTCTTTGGAGTGTGGGAGGAAACCAGAGTACCCGGAAGAAACCCACGCAGGCCCCGAGAGAACATGCAAACTCCAGGTAGGTAGTGTCCTGGTTGGGATTTGAACCAGCGACCATTTTGCTGCTAGGCAAAAGTGCTAACTACTACACCACTGTGCCACCCACCTTAACCATTTCAATATACTGTTTTATATATACTACACGACTGCACCATATAGTCTGAGCTATATACTACAGGGACTGAACTCTATAAAATTGTAATAACATGTCCCAGTCAAACAGGTGCATAAAAATTGGGCCTTGTGTGTTGGTGGTGGCAGAACACTGTAAAACCTAGCAGTTACTCTTGTTGGAAGCTGGAACAGGCCCTGCAGTTGTAATTTATTTTAAAAAGTGTAATGACATGCCCCAGTCAAACTGGTGCATAAAAATTGGGCCTTGGGTGTTGGTAGTGGCAGAACACTGTAAACCCTCGCAGTTACTCTCTTTGGGAGCAGGAACAGGCCCTGCAATAATGTATTTAAAAAATTGTAATGACCTGCCCCAGGCAAACAGGTGCAAAACAATTGGGCCTTGGGTGTTGGTGGTGACAGAACACTGTAAACTCTGCAGTTACTCTCGTCGGGTGCAGCAACAGACCCTGCAGTTGTAATTTATTTAAAAAATTGTAATGACATGCCCTGGTCAAACAGGTGTGGAAAAATTGGGCCTTGTGTATTAGTGGTGCCCTAAACACAAAATATTGTTAGAAGCTAGCATCATCAGGATTCAGGACAGGAGGAATAGGATAGGCAGCATAGGCAGTCTTCAAGGGATTCCAGATACCTAGCAAAAAGATCAGTTGCATCAGCATCAGGGGCTTGATAGCTGCTGATCCAGGACTGATTCATTTTTATAAATGTAAACCTGT
Organism: Glandirana rugosa; assembly: GCA_018402905.1. Classification (NCBI taxonomy): domain Eukaryota; kingdom Metazoa; phylum Chordata; class Amphibia; order Anura; family Ranidae; genus Glandirana; species Glandirana rugosa. The sequence goes on from BLSH010453222.1 coordinate 88,108, forward strand.
GGACAGGCTCACCCTTTGATCCGTTACGAACCCTCCAGCAGCATTGAATGTCCATTCATAAAGAACGCTGGATGCAGGACAGGCCAATAGCTTGATTGCATATTGAGCAAGTTCCATCCTCAAGACCCAGTAACTCAGTGGATGCTCAGTTTGAAAAGTCTCCAAGTCTGCTCTTGCCTCTAGATATTCCTGCACCATATAATGCAAACACTGATGATGGTAGCTTGAACCTGTCAGCCCTGGGCACTGAGGACTGAAAAATTGTTTAAAGGCATTGGTCAGATGGGCGCATGCGCAAAGCTCTGCAAGATGGACGTATAGTCCCAGAGCTCCGTCCCGCTCCAGCCTTCTATCGCTCATGAGCGCGAGCAATAAAAGTCCACAACCCCATCCTCGATCACCAGATGGTAAGCACACCCTGGGGACCTGATCTATGTGCAGGGGGGCCATCTGGAGAAATTTACAAGCCAGCTTTACCTCAGCAACGGAGAAGACTTAGAGTCCCAAGATGGCGGCAGAGCGGCCCCTTCACAAGGCAGATCTCACAGGGATCACAGCACAGGCCCCCTGGCAGGAAGCACAACAAGGAGAGGTATGCAGGGGGACCCCAATTAATGACCATTATAAGGGACCTTCTTCACCAGCATCCCTCATTAATCAAACCATGGGTGATTTATTAATGTCCCCCATGGCAGCTGCCTCACCAAGGCCTAATATTCCTCCTACTGGTACTGCTCAGACCCCCTATAAGACACAGGAAATGTCTCTCATGTTCAACAAGTTTGCAGAACTGTTAGACAGGGGTCTAGCTCATACTGCTGCCAAAATTACTGCTGATAATAATATGAATCTCCAAATCCTGGGCTCTCGCACAGATACCATGGAAACTAAAGTGGGTGCAATGATTGCGAGGGCTAACCAGAACACAGACCGTATCCAAGACTTACACAATCAACGTGAAAGTGCCTTAGCCAAAATCTACGACCTTGAAAGTCAGTCCAGAAGGTGCAACTTTAGGACCAGGGGCGTGCCTGAAACCATCACGGATATTCCAGAGGCTGTTATTCTCTAATCAAGGAGCTTATCCTAGATGTCCGTCCCCAAAGGCTGGAACTAGACCGGGCTCACAGGGCCCTGGGACCCCCACGCTCAGACAGCCTACCTTGGGTATTGTTGTAAAACCTCACTATTATGGGGTTAAGGAATAAGTGATGATAAGACCCTCAATCACAGCTGAAGGGGCACCAGATTCAGATCTTTGCTGATATTTCCTCCTCCACAATACAGAGAAGACGGTCTCTCATACCTTTAATGACAGCATTGCAACAGAAGAATATGAAATATTGGTGGCAATTTCTCTTTGGCCTTAAGTTTGAACAACAAACCATTTAAAGTCTCCTCCTTCCCAGATAGAGAACACCTCCTCCAGAAGCTGGGAATCACATCCAAAGATCCACCTTCACCAATGCAGATGTCCATGCCAAGCTCCGCAAAGTGTCCACCCCCCACCAGTCCACTCACTCCCCTATGGCAGAAGTCAAAAAGCAAGGAGGGTCTCCCACCATGAAGATGCCGCATATAGTGTTTTGCTTATCCTTGCTCTTGACTCTGCAGGAATTTCCTCCACTTCCCCTCTTTTGATAAAACTCTTCTACAAATGACCCCCAAATGGGGATGTATTTTGCCCCACTTGACTCAGCTGAAACATTTGGATATGACACCTCTAGGTTAACGCCCACCTCTGATCGGTTATCCAGACCCTTTTTGGTCACTGAATTGAACTGGTATGAGTCGTGGCACCTGTCTTTTTCTCTAGGGATCTACTACATCATGGACCCTGAGGACTGGTAACACATGACCTCCTCCTTATACTGGGTACCTAAGCACACATTGCTCCAGAACTGTTATAGTGTCTTTGCCTCCCCTGTACATCGGGGCATGCTCCCCCTCCTCACAATTTGTTTATCTGTTCTCCCCTTTTTTCTTGGTTCCCACACATACTTTGCTAAAACAATAAGCCTCCCAAGACTGAGTGGCTCCCTCCTCTCTGCCCTCTATTCTATTTTAAGCAGAAGTTAATAATGTTGCCTAGTTTTACTTTGCTAAATGTTATCATTTTACACAAAGGAGTGCACCGGCTGGAGCGGTACTCATGCTCCCTCTACTACTCCTGGAGATGAGGATTTCCTTATTCCGGATCAGTTTTTCTCCTCTTTTATAGGGGAGACAAATTATTGTAAGAGAGGGCATAGTGGGATTCCACCACTCCTGCCCTCTGGGTTATGTTGCATCTTATCTCTTTGCTTTCCTTTTTTCTATCCCTTTTCTATTATCTTTATTCGAACCTGTTCTCCTTTTTAGTGACCTACAAGATCTCTCGCTACCATGACCTCCAGTGTCAGGAAAAGTCTCACCAGCTGGTGGCGCTGTAGCTCCCTGATCCATGGACTGCAGTTCCAGTATCCACCAGCGGGTGTCAGTAAAGGGCTCAACTTTTGGTGGCACTGTGGCTCCTGGATCCATGGGCTGCAGTTCCAGTGTCCACCAGCGGGTGTCTCCCAGCAACCAGAAGCTTGTGAGTCAACATCTGATGCTTGTTGCAGGAGGGATATTTAAACCCTGTCTGCCATGTGCTGAATGCCTTGGTGTTTGGTCTCCATGTGCCCCTGACCTGTGATCCTGTATACTGTATCTGTTCCCGGACCCCTGTCTTGCAGCCTGATCCCTTCCCACCTGCTCTCTCCGTTATCTGTACCCTGTTCCTGCCCTGTCTTGCCCCCAGCTCCCTCTCACAGATCTCCTGTGTATGACCCTGATTTGGCTATGTTTACTGTTTGGCATTTCCCTATCCACTGTATATACAGTACTTTGTTTAGGCAGTTGTTCTTTGTGTGTCACTATTTTGCTATCTGGCTGTTTTACATTGTTTGGTATATTGGAGGTGCTTTTACATCTTTATCCACTTATCTTTAAAATAAATGATAATCTTTTACACTACTTGTGCCTGTCATTCTTTGTTGCAGTTCACATATCTCTGGTCATACCAGTTGCTGACATCCAGGCTCAACGCAAAATTAACCATTTCTCCCTATCGAACATCAGAACCTACCTCTGGTACTGGGTGACTCACAATCTTTAGCACTCACTCCCACTCTGCTCCATGGCTAATACTTATACTCCTAACCCTTCCTTGCGCATTGCCTCCCACAACGTCCAAGGAATGAACTCACCACTTAAGTGCAGGAAAAATTTTCAATACTATCACAGTCAAAAAATAGATATTTTATTTCTCCAGGAAACACACTTCCCCAGTTCTTACACTCCCACATTCATCCATCCCAAATTCCCAAACTTTTTCCTGACCAATGCTGTCAATAAAATGAAAGGTGTCGCTATACTCTTTGCCAAAACCTGCAAAGTTTCCTTCCTTTCAGAATTTAAGGACCCCGAAAGTAGATTGTTGTTAGTCATAGGCTTCATAGATAATCATCTCTACTCCCTAGTTTCATATTATGCACCAAATAAATTGCAGGCTCAATTTTTCCGTTCCTTATTCAGAACCCTACAACCCTTAATTGAGGGCATGGCTATATATGGTGGGGGACTCCAATGTAGCATATGACATTGGGTTAGAAAAAGCTCGCCCTCCAGGCACGGAACTCATCCATCCCACCAAGCAGAGTTTGGCTGTGGCCAGACTAATACATCAGCAGGACTTAATAGCAGTGGAGGCTTGCCCATAAGGTCTCCTGGGGCAGCGCCCCACCAAAAAAATAAGTAAGAAATAAAAATAAAAATTAACTATAATTATTAACCAACAGCAGCACAGCTAGAGAAAAACTCCAAAGAAAAAAAATCTTTGGAATTTCTCTCTAGCTGTGCAGCTGTTGCTAATTGCTAGAATACATAGATTAGATAAGAAATAAAAGTGTAATCTACCTAGCAATAGGGCAGCCATCCCAAATCTCATTAAAAAACCCTATCTAGAACACAGTAAAATGAATTCTCCACCCTCATTGGCTGCTTTCCAACATTCCATTCTGAGAATAGGTGCTTTCTGGGGCGTCTGAAACTACAGACCTTAAACTGCCTAGTCCATTTGGTCTCTTCCTGGGGGGGGGGGGAGCCAAGATCTTTTCTGCCTGCAGTTACACATTCTGGCCAGCTGCCCAGCCATGTCCCCCCCCCTCCACAAGTCGCGCTCTGACACTTAGTCTCTACCTCCAGCAGTGTTTCCACTCTCCACCAGGGACCCATCCCCCTCCCACCATCCTGTACAGAGCAGAGGAGGAGGACATGAGCGATTGCTCAATGGAGGAGAGGAAGCAGAAGATTTCCTGCCTGGATGGATCATCATGGGTGACTACAGCTTGAGGGAATGAGAAGCTCAGAGGGACAATCAGATCCAAGCAGAGCTGTGTCTGCAAGGTAACATCTCTGAGCACACATGACAGGGAGCTCCCAGCAATACACAGGCAGTGATTAGTCTGCATCCATAGATAACAGATAAGGCTGAACAGGTCCCTTCCAAAGCTCAGCAGTAGAATAAGAACTCTGAGCTGACATGTAAGTCACAGGGCGTTCTCAGGGATACATAGGCAGTAATTGACCTGCAATTAGTCTTCTGACATTGGGGGACCACAGAGCTCAGCAGCACTGCACACCCTCAGCTCTTCATACTTTACTGTTTAACAGGCAGCTTCAACCAACACAGTAATAACTCCACTCCTGGTGACTTCTTCATCCCTGCATTCAATGCATTGTAGGAAATGATTCATGACTTACAATGCAGGGACCAAGAAGTCACCAGGAGTGTAGTTGTTGCTGTGTTGGTTGAAGCTGCCGGTTTTCATGGAGCATTGCTCAGCCTCTGTGTATCTCAGCATCAAACAACAGAACAAGAGGAATGTCTAGTCATGACAATTTCTCTACAATAACTGATTTCCAATGAATGCCATCTTAAAGCGCCTGATTTTATAATTACATTTTGAACTTTTTTGACAGATAATGAAGATTTATGTTAGTGAAGCTGGTCAGTTCCAAAAACCAGGGACATTTCTATGGCTCACCATGTGTCAGGGGTTAGTGGAGGATTTCCAGAATTCCTATTATAAAATAAGGAATTAGGATGGAGCTTGATGGCATAGCACATACATGAAAACCCACATAATACCAGTCTGTGCTGGCTTCCTGTGCAGACCTCACAGCTAATGTAGTTCTTTACCTTTGGGATTTAATGGATGAATGAGCCAGCAATATTTTATTAAGAATTAGGACTGACAGCTGAGTTATACTGTACATTGAGTGGGTGGAGTCTATAAGGGGTGTGGCTTCTAAGAAGTGGAGGGGCAAAAAGGAAGGGCGGGGTCTAGCACCCCACCATCTTAAAACTTCACCAGCCGCCACTGCTTAATAGATACATGGAGAGAGCTACACCTATCTTTACTCGACTACACTCAATACTCAAATCCACATAAGTCTTTCGCTAGAATTGACCACTTTTTTATCCCACTAAAGAATAACTGACTGGTAACTAAATCTTATATTAAGGACTCAACATGGTCAGATCATTCCATGCTCTTCCTTGTAATTAGTCGACACACTACACAAAATAACAGAGGAGGCTGGAAATTGAATACTTCCATCCTCAGCAACCCTTGCCATGTGTGTGAAGTTGACAGTCAAATAAAGGAATACTTTGCACTTAATGATAACCCTGATACCTCCCCATTACACTATGGGCAGCACATAAGGTCACTATTAGAAAGAAGCTTATTCAAATGGCAGCAAGGCTACGAAAAGCCTGTAATGCTGATATTGAGAAAAAGGAGCAAGAGTTCCTGCTTCTCAACAAAAAACATACTCGCAAACCTACGGTGGTCCCTGTAACACAACTGGACACGGGGGCGTGGTTTGTGCATGGTGCACACAGGACGTGTCTAACAGGAGCTCCGTCCAATAGCAGGCCTGAACACCTCTGAGGATGCTGTCCAAGAACTCAAATACCCGCACCAACACAGGCAAGAGGTCGGGGAAGGGATCGGCTACAAAACTGGCCAACTCGGGCTCCATAAAGCGCTTTCTGGCCTCAGAGCAGGCCGGGCCCTCTCCGCAATGCAGCAAGGCCAGAGCCACGCGCTTGAGTCGCTCCCCTTCTGCCCATATAGCTTCCTCTCACGGCTGCTCCCTGGCCTCCTCCTAGGGTTCAGACCTAATGGAGGACCCAGGATCCACAGGGGGATCCAACCTGACGACCCTCATGAGCGGACTCAAAAGTGAACTGGCTGTTCCGCGGCTTTGAAAAGGCCATGAAAAAGGAATTTTCTGCTGTGAGAGTGGACATGGCCCCATGGCCCACTTACTCACAAGCATGGAGGAGATGGAAAAGTGGCAAGACATACAGGACAAGGCGATTAAAGAACTACACACCGCAGTAACTTGGCTTGCTATCGTACACCGGGCCACCCTATATAAGTTGGAAGACATCGAAAACAAAAATCGCAGGTACAACCTGCGCAGAAGAGGCTTCCTCAAAACGACGAAGGACGATGACCCTGAGCCCACGATCCGGGGCATCCTCAACACAATACTGGGTAAGCCAGTGACTAGAGTTGAGCAAACCCCAACTGTAAAGTACCGGACTTTGGGGTGTCCATGTCCCGAACCCGGACATTTGATAAAAACTCCGGGTTTGGGATTTTTTGCGCCTTTTGAATAGCTGCAGGGCAGCCAATCAACAAGAGTTTAACTAGTTTGCCCTTAGAAGCCATCACAGCCATGCCTACCAATGGCATGGCTGTGATTGGCCAGTGCATCATGTGACCCAGCCTCGATATGAGCTGGAGTCCCGTAGCGCTGCATGTCACATGCTCTCAGGCTATTGTAGGGAGAGGATACTGCCGCCGCTGTAAGGGAAAGATTAGTGTTCTAAAATCATATCATACTGCTATAGGGAGAGGTTCCTGGTGCTGCTGTGAGGGACAGATTAGTGTTCTAAAATCATCTCATACTGCTATAGGGAGGGATTAAAGAACTACACACCGCAGTAACTTGGCTTGCTATCGTACACCGGGCCACCCTATATAAGTTGGAAGACATCGAAAACAAAAATCGCAGGTACAACCTGCGCAGAAGAGGCTTCCTCAAAACGACGAAGGACGATGACCCTGAGCCCACGATCCGGGGCATCCTCAACACAATACTGGGTAAGCCAGTGACTAGAGTTGAGCAAACCCCAACTGTAAAGTACCGGACTTTGGGGTGTCCGTGTCCCGAACCCGGACATTTGATAAAAAGTCCGGGTTTGGGATTTTTTGCGCCTTTTGAATAGCTGCAGGGCAGCCAATCAACAAGAGTTTAACTAGTTTGCCCTTAGAAGCCATCACAGCCATGCCTACTAATGGCATGGCTGTGATTGGCCAGTGCATCATGTGACCCAGCCTCGATATGAGCTGGAGTCCCGTAGCGCTGCATGTCACATGCTCTCAGGCTATTGTAGGGAGAGGATACTGCCGCCGCTGTAAGGGAAAGATTAGTGTTCTAAAATCATATCATACTGCTATAGGGAGAGGTTCCTGGTGCTGCTGTGAGTGACAGATTAGTGTTCTAAAATCATCTCATACTGCTATAGGGAGGGTTTCCTGCTGCTGCTGTGAGGGATAGATTAGTGTTCTAAAATAATCTCATACTGCTATAGGGAGAGGCTCCTGCCGCTGCTGTGAGGGATAGATTAGTGTTCTAAAATCATCTCATACTGCTATAGGGAGAGGTTCCTGCTGCTGCTGTGATGGATAGATTAGTGTTCTAAAATCATCTCATACTGCTATAGGGAGAGGTTCCTGGTGCTTGTGTGAGGGATAAATTAGCGTTCTAAAATCATCTCATACTGCTATAGGGAGAGGTTCCTGCTACTGCTGTGAGGGATAGATTAGTGTTCTAAAATCATCTAATGATGCTATAGGGAGAGGTTCCTGGTGATGGTGTGAGGGACAGATAAGTGTTCAAAAATCATATCATACTACTATAGGGATATGTTCCTGCTTCTGCTGTGAGGGATAGATTTGTGTTCTAAAATAATCTCATACTGCTATAGGGAGAGGTTCCTGCTGCTGGTGTGAGGGACAGATTAGTGTTCTAAAATCATCTCATACTGCTATAGGGAGAGGTTCCTGCTGCTGCTGTGAAGGATAGATTAGTGTTCTAATATCATCTCGCACTGCTATAAGGAGAGGTTCCTGGTGCTGGCGTGAGGTACAGATTAGTGTTCTAAAATCATCTCATACTGCTATAGGGAGAGGTTCCTGCTGCTGCTGTGAGGGATAGATTACTGTTCTAAAATCATCTCATACTGCTATAGAGAGAGGTTCCTTGTGCTGGTGTGAGAGACAGATTAGTGTTCTAAAATCATCTCATACTGCTATAGGGAGAGGTTCCTGGTGCTGGTGTGAGGTATAGATTAGCGTTCTAAAATCATCTCATACTGCTAGAGGGAGAGGTTCCTGCTGCTGCTGTGAGGGATAGGTTAGTGTTCTAAAATCATCTCATACTGCTATAGGGAAAGGTTCCTGCTTCTGTGGTGAGGGATAGATTAATGTTCTAAAATCATATCATACTGGTATAGGGAGAGGTTCCTGGTGCTGCTGTGAGGTACAGATTAGTGTTCTAACATCCTATCATACTGCTATAGGGAGAGGTTCCTGCTACTGCTGTGAGGGACAAATTAGTGTTCTAAAATCATCTCATACTACTATAGGGAGAGGTTCCTGGTGCTGGTGTGAGGGACAGATTAGTGTTCTAAAATCATCTCATACTGCTATAGGGAGAGGTTCCTGCTGCTGCTGTGAGGGATAGAATAGTGTTCTAAAATCAGCTCATACTGCTATAGGGAGAGGTTCCTGGTGTTGGTGTGAGGGACAGATTTGTGTCCTAAAATCATCTCATACAGCTATAAGGAGAGGTTCCTGCTGCTGCTGTGAGGGATAGATTAGTGTTCTAAAATCTAAATTTTTTTATATATTATTATATTAATAAATAGTGCTACATAGTACATTTGCACCTTGCTGTGCATTTCTTGCACAAAAATAAAAAGTGCATCTACATTGTTGTTTAAAAAAAAAAAAAAGATAAATTATTTATTATTCTTTTTTTTTTAGTATAAATAAATATTGCTACACAGTACATTTGCACCTTGCTGTCCATTTCTTGCACAAAATTAAAAAGTCCGTTGACATTTCTGGTTTAAAAAAATAATCAAAATTTGAACTAAATAGTACATTTGTGTCCAGAATGAGGAGAGCGTCAAATAAGGGACCTTCCTCAGGTGCGAGTAGCCGACAGAACCTTCAATGTTATATGGTAGGCCCGAATGCCGCTCAACAAATGGTGAGGCCAGAACAAGTACAGGCGATAGTAGATTGGGTGGCTGACAATGCCTCCAGTTCCTTCTCATTGTCTCCCACCCAGGCCTTGCTGAAAGCTCAGAGTCAGCACCTGAACCCCATGGCCATCTGTTTTTCACCTCAGCCCCTTGTACATCAGCCAAGCAGTTTGAGCCCCAAGTCATGCAGCAGTCTCTTATGCTTTTTGATGAATCTGCTGGTGTGCATTCCGTGGGCCATCCACATAGCCCTCCCACAGAAGTGGAAGATATTGAGTGCACTGATGCCTAACCACTTCTGTTGCAGAATGAGGACATGGTAACACCACCGCAGCATATCTCTGATGATGATGACGAAACACAGGTGCCAACTGCTTCAGCTTTCTACAGTGTGCATACTGACAAGGAGGGCAGTGGTGAAGAGTGGGTAGAAGATGATGTGGAGGATGATGAGGTCCTAGACCCCACATAGAATGAAGGTCATGCGAATAACGTGTGCAGTTTGGAGGAAGAGGTGGTGGTCGCACAGAGGCACTAGCACAGCAAAAGAGGAAGCAGGTTGCAAAAGGTGTACTGTCCCCTAGACAGTACACCTACTACTACCCACCGCACCCAGGGACCTAGCACACCAAAGGCAGCTTAAAGGCATTCCCTGGCGTGGCAGTTCTTCAAACAATGTGCTGACGACAAGACACAAGTGGTTTGCACGCTGTGCAATGAGAAGTGAGGCATAAATGTTCTAAACCTGAGCGCAACCTGCATGACCAGGTATCTAAATGCATAGCAAAAGCCGCAGTGGAATAAGTACCTCAAAATCCAAGAAATGTCTCTGGCTCCTCCTGCTTCCTCTTCTGCTGCTGCCTCAGCCTCTTCCTCCACCTCTACAGTGCCAGTGTCACCTGCCACCCAGCAAACAGACGATGTGACAGCAATGCCCCCATGTCCGCCACCATCCCCAAGCATTTCCACACCATGGTCCCATGGAAGCTTACAGCTGTCCATCTCCCAAACACTGGAGAGAAAGAGGAAGTACCCCCCTACCCACCCATGATCCCTGGCCCTGAATGCCAGCATTTCAAAATTCCTGGCTTTTGAAATGTCATTCTGTCTGGTGGACACGGACAGTTTTAAAAACCTGATGGCGGTGGCTGTCCCACAGTACGTGGTTCCCAGAAGCCACTACTTTTCCAGGCGAGCCATCCCTTCCCTGCACAAACAAGTCGGGGACGAGATCAAGTGTGCACTGCGCAATGCCATCTGTGGCAAGGTAAGGTCCACATAACCACTGATACGTGGATCAGTAAGCATGGGCAGAGACGCTATATCTCGCTAACTGCACACTGGGCAAATGTAGTGGCGAGCGGGCCAGAGGCGGATAGCAGTTTGGCGCATGTCCTTCCGCCACCCAGGAGTGCAGGGTATTTCTCTTTGCCTCCTGTTGCCTCCTCCTCCTACTCCACTTCCTCCTCCTCTACCACCTCCTCATCTGGTCAGCGTAACACCTTCACCACCAACTTCAGCACATCCAGTGGGAAATGACAGCAGGCTGTTTTAAAACTGATATGTTTGGGGGGATAAATCCCACACTGCGCAGCAGTTGTTGACAGGCATTGAACAACAGACCGATGAGTGGTTGTTGCCACTGAGCCTCAAGCCCGTTGGTGTGCGATAATGGGCGATATCTCGTAGCAGCTCTGGGCCTAGCCGTTTTGACGCACATCCCTTGCCTGGCACATGTGCTGAATTTGGTGGTGCAGAAATTTCTAAAAAGCTACCCAGATATGTCAGAGCTGCTGCAGAAAGTGCGGCCGGTCTGTGCGTGCTTTCGGCGTTCTCACCCTGGTGCTGCTCGCCTGTCTGCGCTGCAGCGGAACTTCGACCTTCCCACTCACCGCCTCCTATGCAACGTGCCCACAAGGTGGAACTCCACCTTGCACATAATGGAGAGACTGTGCGAGCAGCAGCAGGCAATAGTGGAGTTTCAGCTGCAGCACGCACTGGGGCAGTCGCTCTGCAGAACAGCACCACTTCACCACCAACAAGTGGGCCTCCATATTAGACCTGTGTACCATATTGTGATGTTGCGAGTACTCCACCAACATGGCCAGTGCCGATGACGCTGTTCTTAGCGTTACTATCCCTAGGAGGAGGAAGAGGGGTCATTTTCACGGTTATCAGGCCAGTCAAGTAGCTCGGAGAGTGGGTTCCTGCACCAGCATAGGCCAGGTAAAAAATTTCAAGCCAGGGCACAGTTCTGGAGGATGAGGAGGACAAGGATGATGAGGAGGAGGAACCGTGTTCACAGCAGGGTGGCACCCAATGCAGCTCGTGGGCATCACTGGAGCGTGGCTGGGGGATACGGAGGACACAGATGATACACTTCCCACAGAGGACAGCTTGTCTTTGCCTCTGGGCAGCCTGGCACACATGAGCGACAACATGCTGCAGTGCCTGCTCAACGACAGCTGAGTTGCTCACATTGTAACTTGTGCTGATTACTGGATGGCCACCCTGCTGGATCCCCATTACAAGGACAAGGTGCCGTCCTTAATTCCCTCACTGGAGTGTGATCCAAAGATGCGCGACTACCACTGCACGCTGGTAGACGCGCTGCTGAAGGCATTCTCAAATGACACGGGGGCTCAGCGGAAGCACAAGGCGAAGGCAAAGGAGGAGGAAGAGGTTGTCAACGCAGCTGTGGCACCGCCAGCACCTCAGAAGGCAGGGTTAGCATGGCCGAAATGTGGAAAAGCTTTGTCAGCAGCACACCACAGCAAACAGCACCACCAGCTGATAGGCAACTTCTTAGCAGGAGGCAGCATTTCAGCAACATGGTGGAACAGTATATGTGCACACACCTACACATACTGACTGATGGGTCTGCCCCATTCAACTTCTGGGTCTCCAGATTGGGTACATGGCCTGAGCTTTCCCTTTATGCCTTGGAGGTACTTGCCTGCCCTGCAGCCAGTGTATTGTCTGAACATGTGTTTAGCACGGCAGGGGGCGTTATCACAGACAAGCACAGCCGCCTGTCCATAGCCAACGTGGACAAGCTAACGTTTATTAAAATGAACCAGGCATGGATCCCACAAGACTTGTCTGTACCTTGTGCAGAATAGACATTTAGACCAGCCTCACACAGCTATTGGTATACTTGTTTTTTTTAATACGTCTCAATATTTTGGGGGTTACTCCAATTAGAAAAAAAAACAAAGAAACAAAAAACAGTTTTGGCTACCTCCTCCTCCCCCACCGCCACTTTCACCTACACCGCCACGGTCACTGCCTCCTCAACCTCCTACTCCACATCCACCTCCACCCACCTCCTCCACCTCCTCCTCCATTTTTTATTTTTTTTTATGTGATTTTAAGTTATTTCCCGATTCACATTTGTTTGCAGTGCACTTGCCCTACTCTTATCCCCATTTTGCTTCCTTTTGCAGCCCTCTAGCCCTTTCCAGGACTTTTTTACAGCCATTTTTGTGCCCAAAAGTTCGGGTCACCATTGACTTCAATGGGGTTCGGGGTCTGGGGTCAAGTTCGGTGCTGAACTAAAACTGTTCGTGAAGTTCGGCCAAACCCGCCTAACCCGAACATCCAGGTGTTCGCTCAACTCTACCAGTGACCAAAACATTGCGATTCGACAGAGTCCATCAAGCTCTACGTCCCCGCAACCTCAACGCAGACCTACCCAGGGACGCTATCTGCCGCCTCCATTATTACGAGGAGAAGAACACAATTATGCTCAAACTCTGTGGCACCCCGGACACCGATTTTGATGGCGCCAAGATAGCCATCTATCCAGACTAATCCAAAGAAACCCTGGGAAGGCGCCGCGCGCTTAGGCCTCTCCTTGAACAACTACGTTCGGATGGGGCAACATACAAATGGGGTTTCCCCGCGTGCTTGATAGCCACCAAAAACGGCCAATCCTCTACACTGAGATTTCCTGAGGACCTCCCGGCCTTCATACAAGATTTCAACATGGCTCCTGTAGAGCTCCCTGACTGACAGGATCACATCCCTGTCTTCCAAGCCATCCCGGAATCCTACTGGCACCAGACACCTTCTAAGAGGAAACGCACGGCGACTCCTGGATCATCTTCAAAGAAAAATGGGTAAGATCCTCCCTGTTCTCCATGCTTTATTTCATTACCCTCCAGACTGACTAGAGTCCTCCTATTACATGCTCGTTTGCTGTTGTTCTTGTTCTGGTTTATCCTCCCACAGAGAGGCCTCTATAGCTCCGCAGTTATTCAGTTGTCCTCCACCGTTATGACTTTAATTTGTTGACTGATACCCGTATCTCTTGCACAGTTTTCATGTTATTTATGTAGTGAACTGCACCCTTTTCGCCAGAGGAACTATAGTCTGAAACACCTACTAGGTTAACCTGTCATTGGCCAGGCTAGGACGGACCACCTTGCTCCTTGGACTTTATATCTATGTTCTTAGTGGTAAGCCCTCCTCCCTTGGGGTCGGCTGTGCCGGGTGACCGGGAGTCGCTGGACAGGGCCATCTTAATAGGATTATGGGCCCCTGGGCAAAGTAATGCACCGGGGCCCCTTCAAACCTGCTGCAATTTTCGCACCTACTCCCCAGAATAAACCCACATTCACACTGAGGGCGGGTTTCAAACCAGCATTTCAGCCTGACTTCGGGGGGCGATTTTATAGACATACGTGCAGGTTCATGCGCAGATATCTTTCAAATCACCTCCAAAAGTAGTGCAGAAACAGGGGCTCAGTCAGTCAGCTCCAGCTTGGTGGCTCTGGTTTTATCCCATAGTCTCTCCACACTACACATGTCTGACTTCTTCCATGACCCCCATCCTGGCGGCACTCTAATTCTTGGCTCCTCTCAAGACCCCCCCAGAGACTGCAGACATGATATAAGACCAGAGATGGTCAGAGACTGCAGACATAGTACAAGAGATGGTCAGAGACTGCAGACATAGTACAGGAGACGGTCAGAGACTGCGAACGTGGTACAGGATACGGTCAGAGACTGCGAACATAGTACAGGAGATGGCCAGAGACTGCAGACATAGTACAGGAGATAGTCAGAGACTGCAGACATGGTACAGGAGACGGTCAGAGCCTGCAGACATGGTACAGGAGATGGTCAGAGACTGCATACATAGTACAGGAGATGGTCAGAGACTGCAGACATGGTACAGGAGATGGTCAGAGACTGCAGACATGGTACATGAGATGGTCAGAGACTGCAGACATGGTACAAGAGATGGTCAGAGACTGCAGACATGCTACAGGAGATGGTCAGAGATTGCAGACATACAGTAGTACAGATGGTCAGAGACTGCAGACATGATACAAGAAATGGTCAGAGACTGCAGACATAATAGAGGAGATGGTCAGAGATTGCAGACATGATACAAGAGATAGTCAGAAACTGCAGACATAGTACAGGAGATGGTCAGAGGTTGCAGAAATGGTACAGGAGATGGTCAGAGACTGCAGCCATGGTACAGGAGATGGTCAGAGATTGCAGACATGGTACAGGAGATGGTCAGAGGCTGCAGCCATGGTACAGGAGATGGTCAGAGATTGCAGACATGGTACAGGAGATGGTCAGAGATTGCAGACATGGTACAGGAGATGGTCAGAGACTGCAGCCATGGTACAGGAGATGGTCAGAGACTGCAGACATGGTACAGGAGATGGTCGGAGATTGCAGACATGGTACAGGAGGTGGTCAGAGGCTGCAGACATGATACAAGAGATGGTCAGAGACTGCAGATATGGTACAGGAGATGGTCAGTGATTGCAGACATGGTAAAGGAGATGGTCAGAGATTGCAGACATGGTACAGGAGATGGTCAGAGATTGCAGACATGGTAAAGGAGATGGTCAGAGACTGCAGCCATGGTACATGAGATGGTCAGAGATTGCAGACATGGTACAGGAGATGGTCAGAGGCTGCAGACATGGTACAGGAGATGGTCAGAGATTGCAGATATGGTACAGGAGATGATCAGAGACTTCAGACATGACATAAGAGATGGTCAGAGACTGCAGAGGTGGTACAGGAGATGGTCAGAGGCTGCAGACATGGTACAAGAGATGGTCAGATAATTCAGACATGACATAAGAGATGGCCAGAGACTGCAGACATGGTACAGGAGATGGTCATAGGCTGCAGACATGATACAAGAGATGGTCAGAGACTGCAAACATGATACAAGAGATGGTCAGAGACTGAGGACATGATACAAGAGATGGTCAGAGACTGAGGACATGATACAGGAGATGGTCAGAGACTGCAGACATGATACAGGAGATGTTCAGAGACTGAGGACATGATACAATAGATGGTCAGAAATTGCAGACATGATACAAGAGATGGTAAGAGAATGCAGACATGATACAAGAGATAGTCAGAGAATGCAGACATGATACAAGAGATGGTCAGAGACTGAGGACATGATACAAGAGATGGTCAGAGACTGCAGATATGATACAAGAGATGGTCGGAGACTGCAGACATAGTACAGGAGATGGTCAGAGATTGCAGACATGGTACATGAGATGGTCAGAGGCTGAAGACATGGTGCAGGAGATGGTCAGAGGCTGCAGACATGATACAAGAGATGGTCAGAGACTGCAGACATGGTACAGGAGATGATCAGAGATTGCAGACATGGTACACGAGATGCTCAGAGACTGCAGCCATGGTACAGGAGATGGTCAGAGATTGCAGATATGGTACAGGAGATGGTCAGAGACTTCAGACATGACATAAGAGATGGTCAGAGACTGCAGAGGTGGTACAGGAGATGGTCAGAGGCTGCAGACATGGTACAAGAGATGGTCAGAGACTTTAGACATGACATAAGAGATGGCCAGAGACTGCAGACATGGTACAGGAGATGGTCAGAGGCTGCAGACATGATACAAGGGATGGTCAAAGGCTGCAGACATGATACAAGAGAGATGGTCAGAGACTGAGGACATGATACAAGAGATGGTCAGAGACTGAGGACATGATACAGGAGATGGTCAGAGACTGCAGACATGATAAAAGAGATGTTCGGAGACTGAGGACATGATGCAATAGATGGTCAGAGACTGATGACATGATACAGGAGATGGTCAGAGACTGCAGACATGATACAAAAGATGGTCAGAGACTTTAGACATGATACAAGAGTTGGTCAGAGACTGCAGACATGATACAAGAGATGGTCAGAGAATGCAGACATGATACAAGAGATGGTCAGAGAATGCAGACATGATACAAGAGATGGTCAGAGACTGAAGACATAGTACAGGAGATGGTCAGAGATTGCAGACATGGTACAGGAGATGGTCAGAGGCTGCAGACATGGTGCAGGAGATGGTCAGAGGCTGCAGACATGATACAAGAGATAGTCAGAGACTGCAGACATGGTACAGGAGATGGTCAGAGACTGCAGCCATGGTACAGGAGATGGTCAGAGATTGCAGACATGGTACAGAAGATGGTCGGAGAATTCAGACATGACATAAGAGATGGTCAGAGACTGCAGAAGTGGTACAGGAGATGGTCCGAGGCTGCAGACATGGTACAAGAGATGGTCAGAGACTTCAGACATTACATAAGATATGGCCAGAGACTGCAGACATGGTACAGGAGATGGTCAGAGGCTGCAGATATGATACAAGAGATGGTCAGAGACTGAGGACATGATACAGGAGATGGTCAGAGACTGCAGACATGATACAAGAGTTGTTCAGAGACTGAGGACATGATACAATAGATGGTCAGAGACTGATGACATGATACAGGAGATAGTCAGAGACTGCAGCCATGGTACAGGAGATGGTCAGAGATTGCAGATATGGTACAGGAGATGGTCAGAGACTTCAGACATGACATAAGAGATGGTCAGAGACTGCAGAGGTGGTACGGGAGATGGTCAGAGGCTGCAGACATGGTACAAGAGATGGTCAGAGACTTCAGACATGACATAAGAGATGGCCGGAGACTGCAGACATGGTACAGGAGATGGTCAGAGGCTGCAGACATGATACAAGAGATGGTCAGAGACTGCAGACATGATACAAGAGATGGTCAGAGACTGAGGACATGATACAAGAGATAGTCAGAGACTGAGGACATGATACAAGAGATGGTCAGAGACTGCAGACACGATACAAGAGATGTTCAGAGACTGAGGACATGATACAATAGATGGTCAGAGACTGATGACATGATACAGGAGATGGTCAGAGACTGCAGATATGATACAAAAGATGGTCAGAGACTTTAGACATGATACAAGAGATGGTTAGAGACTGCAGACATGATACAAGAGATGGTCAGAGACTGCAGACATGATACAAGAGATGGTCAGAGAATGCAGACATGATACAAGAGATGGTCAGAGACTGAGGACATGATACAGGAGATGGTCAGAGACTGCTGATATGATACAAGAGATGGTCAGAGACTGCAGACATTGTACAGGAGATGGTCAGAGATTGCAGACAAGGTACAGGAGATGGTCAGAGGCTGCAGACATGGTACAGGAGATGGTCAGAGTCTGCAGACATGATACAAGAGATGGTCAGAGATTGCAGGCATGGTACAGGAGATAGTCAGAGACTGCAGCCATGGTACAGGAGATGGTCAGAGATTGCAGATATGGTACAGGAGATGGTCTGAGAATTCAGAC
Organism: Glandirana rugosa; assembly: GCA_018402905.1. Classification (NCBI taxonomy): domain Eukaryota; kingdom Metazoa; phylum Chordata; class Amphibia; order Anura; family Ranidae; genus Glandirana; species Glandirana rugosa. The sequence continues at coordinate 106,164 of BLSH010453222.1, forward strand.
ATGACATAAGAGATAGTCAGAGACTGCAGACATGGTACAAGAGATGGTCAGAGACTTCAGACATTACATAAGAGATGGCCAGAGACTGCAGACATGGTACAGGAGATGGTCAGAGGCTGCAGATATGATACAAGAGATGGTCAGAGACTGAGGACATGATACAGGAGATGGTCAGAGACTGCAGACATGATACAGGAGATGTTCAGAGACTGAGGACATGATACAATAGATGGTCAGAGACTGATGACATGATACAGGAGATGGTCAGAGACTGCAGACATGATACAAAAGATGGTCAGAGACTGCAGACATGATACAAGAGATGGTCAGAGACTGCAGACATGATACAAGAGATGGTCAGAGACTGCAGACATGATACAAGAGATGGTCAGAGAATGCAGACATGATACAAGAGATGGCCAGAGACTGAGGACATGATACAAGAGATGGTCAGAGACTGCAGATATTATAGAAGAGATGGTCAGAGACTGCAGACATAGTACAGGAGATGGTCAGAGACTGAGGACATGATACAAGAGATGGTCAGAGACTGAGGACATGATACAGGAGTGGTTATGCACAGTGGGGGACACAGGGGTTGTTATTCACAGGGGTAGGGATGCAGGGGTAGTAATGCACAGGGGAAG
>BLSH010453222.1:138325-153793 GCA_018402905.1 Glandirana rugosa
GCCGATGAGGATATCCCGGTCCAAGGTCGACAACGAATCTCCCTGTCTAATAACAAGTTTTTATTAGAAGATCAAGATTTCCCTCTCCAAGATCGACAACGACCTGTCCCTCTAAGCAACAGCTGGAACCTGGCCCTATAGGAGTAGCCGATGATTTTTGAACAATAATCTGTCCCTCTAAGCAACAGCTGGAACCTGACCCTATAGGAGTAGCTGATGATTTTTGAACAATAATCTGTCACTTACAGCAACAGCTAGAACCTCTCCCTTTAGAACTAGGTGATGATTTTTGAACAATAATCTGTCCCTCTAAGCAACAGTTGGAACCTGGCCCTATAGGAGTAGCCGATGATTTTTGAACAATAATCTGTCACTTACAGCAACAGCTAGAACCTCTCCCTTTAGAACTAGAAGATTATTTTTGAACAATAATCTGTCCCTCTAAGCAACAGCTGGAACCTGGCCCTATAGGAGTAGCCGATGATTTTTGAACAATAATCTGTCACTTACAGCAACAGCTAGAACCTCTCCCTTTAGAACTAAGAGATGATTTTTGAACAATAATCTGTCCCTCTAAGCAACAGCTGGAACCTCTCCCTATAGGACTAGGAGATGATTTTTGAACAATAATCCTTCCCTCTAAGCAGAAGCGTCTACCTATTGCAGTCAGATCGTTCTGTAATGCAGGATTTGATCTGCAATCTGTCACTCAAAGCAGCAGTATGTGAAATCTCAAATGACTCCACAATCAGATCGTTGTGTATTGCAGGCTGAGGTCTGCAATCTGTTCCTCAGAGCAACAGTAGTAGTAATCTCAGGATGCAGGATGAGATGTTAAAATGTCTGCAATCTCTCCCTCGCAAAAACGCTGGCAGCTTCCTCTCCCTACACTAGTCAGAGTCTCAGAGAGCATGTGACTGCAGCATGAAGTGACTCCATCTTATAAAGAGGCTGGGTCACATGATGCACTGGCCATTCACAGCCATGCCATTAGTAGGCATGGCTGTGATGGCTTCTAAGGGCAAACCAGTGAAACGCTTGTTGATTGGCTGCCCTGCAGCTATTCAACATGCGTGATCAACTACCAGAACCCAGAACCCGAACCCGAACGTTTTTTTAAAATGTCCGGATTCGGGTCAGGGTCCCGGACACCCCAAAGTTTGGTACAGACCCGAACGTTACAGTTCAGGTCCGCTCAACATTACTCATAGATTACTTGTTGGGGTGTTTGCTTTCCAGAATGGGGTCATTTTGTGGGCAATTCCATTGTTCTGGTGCTCCAGGTCCTTCAAAAATGTGGTAGGTCGTCATGATATTAGATGTGTAATTTATGTCCCTAGAATACCTGATGGTGCTCCCTGCATATTGAGCCTCTGTATGTGGCCAGGCTGTGAAAAAGTCGCAGACATGTGATATCACCATACTCAGGAGGAGTAGTAGAATGTGTTTTGGGGTGTAATTTGTGGTATGCATTGTTGTGTGTGAGAAATAACCTGTTACAATGACAATTTTGTGAAAAAAAAATCTTCATTTTGTAAAGAATTGTGGGAAAAAATTACAACTTAAAAAAATTCACCATGCCTCTTACTAAATACCTTGGATGTCTACTTTCCAAAAAGTGGTCATTTGGGGGGTATTTGTAGTTTCCTTGCTTGTTAGAGCCGGTTCACACTGAGGCGGCACGACTTGCAGGGCAAAGCAAGTCGCGCCGTTCGAGGCTACCTCAGCGCGGCTTGCAAGGAGACTTCTTTACATAGAAGTCAATGCAAGTCGCGCTGAGGTCGCCCCGAAATAGTGCAGGAACCTTTTTCTAAGTCGGAGCAACCTGAGTCGCTCCTATTAGAACGGTTCCATTGCACTGCATGGGGACAACTTGTCAGGCGACTTGAGTCGCCTGACAAGTCGCCTCAGTGTGAACCGGCTCTTAGACTATATTACTTGCACAAAGACCAAATAATGTACACATATTTGGGTTATTTTTACCAAAGATATGTAGCAGTATAAATTTTGGCCAAAATTTACGAAGAAAAATAACCAATTTGCAAAATTTTATGACAGAAACAAAGAAAAAGGCATTTTTTCACAAAATTTTCAATCTTTTTTATTTATAGCACGAAAAAAAAAAAAAAACCCTTGTGATTAAATACCACCAAAAGAAAGCTTTATTTGTGTGAAAAAAGGACGCAAATTTCATATGGGTACAGTGTTGCATGACTGAGTAATTGTCATTCAAAGTGTGATAGCACTGAAAGCTAAAAAATGGCCTGGACAGGAAGGGGGTTTTCGTGCCCAGTACTGAGGTGGTTAATTTACTCAATATTACATGAAAAAAGAATATTCACTAAATCTATGCCCTTCAGGAGATGGGAGGAATACTTACAACAACAATTTGCTGATCAAAAATGGCAAGTGGCCTTGCGTTCAATTTACAAAGCCACAAGTAGTGCATCATTATGGGAATTGACCCAGAAAATAGCCCTGCTGTGGTACCTGACACCCCAGAGACTTGCAAAGATTCATAACCAATCCACACCTACATGTTGGAGAGACTGCAGCCAATTAGGTACCCTGTACCATATATTTTTGTCTTGTCCGTACCTGAAAGATCTTTGGTCAGGCATATCAAATATACTAAATGATATTACACAATTATGGAGCACAATCACCCCCCCCAATTAGCTATCTTGAACATGGACATTGACTTAATCCTACCACATTTTAGAATAGTACCTACCCACATACTTTTAGCAACTAAACTGCTTATTACAAAACACTGGAAGACAAACATTATCCCAAAAGTCCTGGTTGTAATAACCCTAGTGCACACCCACTACTCCTATGAATGTTTAATGACAAGTGAGAAAGCCTCATACTCGAAGCTCCTTAAACTCTGGCATTCCTGGGAACGCTGGTATAAGAAAATTGTCAATTGATTATAGGTTTAAACACCTTCTTTTTTTTTTTTTAGTACAATGCTATTCTCATGGGGGAGGGAGTCATAGGCTACCCCCTCTTCTTATGGGAACTATTCTCTGAACTAGCTCTATGGTACCCTGGCTCTGAATACCAGCTTAATTTTGCTTAACTCACTTCTGTGCTCTCTCATTCCCACTGCCCCTCACATTACCCTTTATTTTCTGGTATCTTATCTACAGTATGTTCACTTGATTGAATTATTGTTACTTCTTGATCTATTTTGCCAACAAGAAGCATAATGTACCTGATTTTGTTTGTTGAACAACTATATATTCACAACTCTTGTTATTCTACATTGTTTGTTTAAAAACCTCAAAAAAAACAAATTTGAAAAAAAAATTGGGGCAAAGAAAATGAAGTTGAAAAAGTGCATTAATTGTGCACCTTAATTGGGCCCCACAAGCCTCGAAAAGTTACAAAATCCTGTGAAGCATATGAGAACCCAGTCCTAAAAGTTCCCCGGCTATGATGAGCTGGACTGCTCTGGGTTCAGTTCAAACAGGGTCCAACAAACTTCATAGAAGTTCAGGTGCCAAACTTAAACTCAATATGAACCAAATATGTCAAATTAAAAATGTTCATTTTCTGTGCAACTAGGCATGAAGCTGTGAAAATATAGCATGTGACGGTGGGCACTGTGTTTAAAATCCCTGGCAAATAACATTTTCATTCCTGGCTTTTTTTTAAACACCTAGAACCATCCAAGGCTATGTGTTTTGTGTGACCTTTGGGGGGTCCTATTTTTTTCCTTGTAAATGCACACGTACTCCTAAATCATACCAGGCCACACGCCCTGAACATGGGGGACCCCTTGTCTCTATGTTGATAGGAACAAGGGCCTCTTTGCCACAATCCTGGCCAATGGTGTAGGGGGCAAGGTTATTTCAGAATCCTGAAGCCCTTTTTAATAATAAGGGGGCCCCAGATACCACCCCCCTACATAATACCCATACTCATTCAAAAATAAATGGATGTCACCTAGAAATAAAGACACCCAAACATCTGAGAAGTCCTTTATTAATGAAAATGAAAATCCTAAAAAGTCCATCATTGTAAATGTATCATTAATCACAATGCCCGACTGCTGGCTTACCATAAAGAAAAAAAAACTGATGACCCGATGCACAGAACCGATCACAATGTCACCTATATCTGAATGACAATACTGAACTGTCATCAACTATATATGGGAAGGGGCAGGGACAGTGCTGACACCATCATGTATTGATCACAATTTTTACTAACCACTTCCCTATCGGCACATTGGAAAATGACGCCAGCAGGAACCTCTCCTCCCACCGGGCGAGCATCATATGATGTCCACCTATTCTGGATGCTTGTGCGTGCCCCTGGGGCAATGCATCACGGCAATCTGAGATGAAGCATGTCTCTCAGGACACAGCCCTTTCCCGATCAGGGTAAAGAGCCAATGCAAATGGTTCTTTACCACATGACTGGCTGTGTCCAATCACAGTCGGTCACAAATGTTAAAAAATGGCGTAACTCGCCATTACTGGGTTCTCCTTCTCAAACACTGATCCAGTGTAAGGAGGAGATCTGGTAACAGTGAGTTACCAATCAGGCAAAACACAGTCCCCAGATTACTCCCAAAAGTAAGAGGACCTGTCTGCAGCCCAGAGTACCCATCTGCAGCACAGAGTACCCGAGTACCTATCAGCAGCCCTGAGTAACTGAGTACCTATCTGCATCCCAGAGTACTTGAGAACTTATCTGCAGCCCAGAGTACCCGAGTACCTATCTGCAACCCAGAGTACTCAAGTACCTACAGTATCTCACAAAAGTGAGTACACCTCAAAATAAATCAACACACAGCCATTAATGTCTAAACTGCTGGCAACAAAAGTGAGTGCACCCTTAATGAAAATGTCTAAATTGGACCCAAAGTGTCAATATTTTGCGTGGCCACCATTATTTTCCAGCACTGCCTTAACCCTCTTGGGCATGGAGTTCACCGGAGCTTCACAGGTTGCCACTGGAGTCCTCTTTCACTCCTCCATGACGACATCACAGAGACCTTGCACCCTTCCATTTGTGGATGCCCCACAGATGCTCAATAGGGTTTAGGTCTGGAGACATGCTTGGTCAGTCCATCATCTTTAGTCTCAGCATCTTTAGCAAGGCAGTGGTCACCTTGAAAGTGTGTTTGGGGTAGTTATGCTGGAATACTGCCCTGCGGCCCAGTCCCCAAAGGGAGGGGATCATTCTCTGCTTCATTATGTCACAGTATATATTGGCATTCATGGTTCCCTCAATGAACTGTAGCTCTCCAGTGCCGGCAGCACTCATGTAGCCCCAGACCATGAAACTCCCACCACCTTACTTGACTGTAGGCAAGACACACTTGTGTTTGTATTCCTCACCTGGTTGCCACCACACAAGCTTGACACCATCTATACCAAATAAATTTATATTGGTCTCACCAGACCACAGGTCATGGCTCCAGTAATCCATGTCCTTAGTCTGCTTGTCTTCAGAAAACTGTTTGCAGGCTTTCTTGTGCACCATCTTTAGAAGAGGCTACCTTCTGGGATGACAGCCATGCAGACCAATTTGATGCAGTGTGTGGTGTATGGTCTGAGCACTGACAGGCTAACCCCCCACCCCTTCAACCTCGGCAGCAATACTGGCAACACTTATACGTCTATTTCCCAAAGACAACCTCTGCATATGATTCTGCGCATGTGCACTCAACCTCTTTGGTTGACCATGGCGAGGCCTGTTCTGAATGGAACCTGTCCTGTTAAACTGCTGAATGGTCTTGGCCACCATGCTGCAGCTCAATTTCAGGGTTTTGACAATCTTCTTATAGCCTAGGCCATTGGTAGGGAACCTGCGGCTCTCCAGCTGTTGTAGAACTACATTTCCCATGAGGCATTGCAAGGCTGATGGATACAATTACTCCCAGAAGCATGATGGGAAATGTAGTTCTACAACAGCTGGAGAGCCGCAGGTTCCCTACCCCTGGCCTAGTCCATCTTTATGTAGAGCAACAATTCTTTTTTTCAGATCCTCAGAGAGTTCTTTGCCATGAGGCACCATGTTGAACTTCAAGTGACCAGTATGAGAGAGTGAGAGTGATGACACCAAATTTATTCACACCTGAGACCTTGTAATTAATGATTCACATGACACTGGGGAGGGAAAATGGCTAATTAGGCCCAGTTTGGACATTTTCACTTAGGGGTGTACTCACTTTTGTTGCCAGAGGTTTAGACATTAATGGCTGTGTGTTGAGTTATTTTGAGGGGACAGCAAATTTACTCTGTTATACAAGCTGTACACTCACTACTTTACATTGCACCAAAGTGTCATTATTTTAATATTGTGACATGAAAATATATAATAACATATTTACAAAAATGTGAGGGGTGTACTCACTTTTGTGAGATACTGTATCTGCAGCCCAGATACTTGAGTACCTATCTGCAGCCCAGAGTACCCGAGTACCTGTCTCCAGCTTATCAGAATACCAGAGTACCTGTCTCAAGCCCAAAGGAGTACCTATCTGTAGCCCATGAGAGTATCCAAGTATCTGTCTCAAGCCGCTCAGAGTACCCAAGTACCTATCTGCAGCCCATCAGAATGCCCAAGTACCTATCTGCAGTCCATCAGAATACCAAAGTACCTATCTGCATCCAACCACAGTACCTGTCTCAAGCCCATCTGAGTACCTATCTGTAGCCCATCAGAGTACCCGAGTGTCTGTCTCAAGCCCATCAGAGTACCCAAGTACCTATCTGCAGCCCATCAGAATACCCAAGTACCTATCTGCAGCCCATCAAGGTACCCCAGTACCTGTCTCCAGCCCATCAGAGTACCTGAGTACCTGTCTCCAACCCATCAGAGTACCTGAGCACCCGCCTCTGGCCCATGAGAGTAACCAAGTACCTGTCTGCAGCCCATCAGAGTACCCATGTACCTATCTGCGGCCCATCAGAGTACCCGAGTACCTGTCTCCAGACCCATCAGAGTACCCGCGTATGTGTCTTGTGGGGTCATTTTGTGGGTATTTTACATTGTCCTGGTGCTTCAGGGCCTTCACAGATGTGATAGGTAGTCAGGAAAATACATGTGTAATTTATGTTCCTAGAACGCCTGAAGGTGCTACTTGGATGTTGAGCCTTTGTATTTGGCCAGGCTGTGTAAAAGTCTCACATATGCGGTATTACCATACTCAGGAGGAGTAGCAAAATGTATTTTGGGGGGTAATTTTTGCTATGTACATGCTATGTGTTAGAAATAGAAGGTAGATCTCGGCGTAACAACTTAAAGAGCTGTGGTATCCCAGAAACAATGCAATCTTCTCAACTGCCACACTATGTGCGGGATTTATTCCAGGCCGTCATTCCTTCATTAAATTCTGTGGATCTTATCATTGATAGAGTCCACAGAATCCTGTAGCCACTCTTCCTTCCCTCTCATGTGCAGTGTGATGTTCATTCTCATCAGGTGAAGGAAAGGTTGCTTGAGGCAGTTAGCACAAAAATACCACTTTCCAGAGCAGGCTGCAAACCTACAAGTGCTCCCAGATTTCTCAGCACATTCTCTGCATCACCGTAATATTGGATATTATAACCAAGGCTCTCTGGACCCACTTACTGAGATATCAATGGAATATACAGCCAAACTACTTGTAACATGGGAAGGAACCACCTCAACTATCACTTCTCGCCTTTGCCTTCTGCGTGAGTGGGGCATTCTCCCTGAGCATTCATCCCCAACTTCTGCTGGGTCCTCGCCTTCACGGTTCTCTGGAGAATGGCAAGTGGTTTCCCATAAGCACAGCCACAAATCATGACAGAAAGAGGGCCCCTGATCTTTACTTTCATCATATACTTGATTCCTAATGTCAAGATTCCAGGCTCACAGAATCATGATGCTGTTCTTTTGTTACACCCAAAGGCATTGCAGTCTGTCTGTGTTTAGCTCTACTAGAGCTTTTTTACCCTTTGCACATTTCTGATTATGTGAAAAACATAAGAGGTGAATGTTGCTAAAGGTGACACCACATCCCGTAAATAGATACACACAAAAATAAAAAGAAAGGAAAAGATGGGACTTTAAAGGTTGTCACTATGGTTTCCCAAATAGGAACATGTAACAGTGGAATATTGATGAAATCAGTATTTATTCTAGTACATTGGTATAAAATTTGCTACAAAAAGAAAATGTAGCCATGAATGCATGTAACACTGTGGACATAACATTAAAGGAATCGGCCTAGTTCCCGGTCGTCCTCATATAGGCAACCAGTGTCGCATGAAGGCCCCAGAATGGAGTGATACTTCTTTTCCACATAAAGATTGCGACCTGTTTCACTGCGTGCTTCTTCAGGCTATCCTAGTGGTTGTTGAGCAAAAATGTTTTTCAGTAAGTATAGGCCACAGTGAATATAGATTACAGCATGCACCTATTGTGTACAATAGCTATTCAAATGCCGCTGTTCATATACATCTACATCAAAACATATTGATACATACTAATATACAATCAAAATCAAAACACCTTGCCCAAAATCCCTTGGTACAGAATATCAAAGAATATACAAAAATTAGAGATTAGCAAGTGCCCATAAATAAATGGATACATTCTAAAAAACCCAATCCATTGCTGATGCCCGTCCCTTCACTCCCTATGGGAAGGGAGAGGATGGAAGAGCACCCATCTTAATTGTTTTTATGTTCCTGTTTTAGCCTCATTTGCATGGTGTCCATTGCCAGCAACCTCCACGAGTATGCCAGCAGGGTCTCCGGCTTTCTATCAAGACAGACTATCTCAACTTTCCCACCCAGATTCCTGTTTGCCGTCCAGCTGTTTTATAAACTTGACTTGCAATATCAACAATAAACTGTACACGCTGGTAAACTTGTATGCTCCCAATACCATGTAACTTTGTTTTTTTACGTCAAATGTTCAAAAAACTGGTATAGTATTCTCTTCATCTGCGGAGATTTCAAAGTGTTACTAAACCCAGTAATATGAAAATAGTTAATCCCCCCCCCCCCCCACACAGTGCCCACAGCTTATAAATCTTCTTTTTACATTAAAATATGGCCAGCATATTTTTTTGGATAATTTTTATATTTTTTGGATGATCTGTATACCACATTTAAATGATAGACTGCAGTTTCTTCATGCTGAGAGATCAGGTAGGAGATTTCCAACTATAGCATGTATACACACCCACATGTGTGATGTCAATATCACATGACCTGGCTATCTATGAGATAGTACAAGTACATGTTCTCTCCAGCATAAAATACACAACTGAGCAGGTGCAGGTGGGTTACCCTGTCTGTGTTAGCTGCTCTTTCGCAGATAGACCATGCAGGAGGGAAGGATCTAAGGCATACAGGATAAAATAGCCCCCATTTTAGAAAGCTAACACCCAAACCTTTAATCTACGAGGCATAATGAGTTTTTTGAATGGCTCATTTTTTCCGGAATTTTTTGGAAAATGTGGAAAAAAATGAAAATTCATTTTTTTTTACACAAAGTTGTCAATTTATAAGATATTTCCAACACATAGCATGTACATAGCAAAAATAACACACCAAAATACATTCTGTTACTCCTCCTGAGTATGGCAATACCACATGTGTGAGACTTGCACAGCCTGGCCACATACAGAGCACCACAACATTGAAGTAGCAACTTCAGGTATTTTAGAAGCATAAATTACACATCTCATTTTGTCAACCAGAATAACAATGGAATCTAAACACAAAAATCAGCCCACCTATGAGATCCCAAACCTGCGCCAAAGGAAAAAAAAAACTACTATAGGGTTCAAATACATAACAGCAGCTACTATAACTAAATTGATTGAATATAATCCATATAACCAAAAGAATCTGAGGTATAAAGCAGCGCTAAAAAGATATTCCACCGCAGCACCCAGTAAGAGTTCATAGAAATACAAAAACGTATACAGTCAGGTCCATAAATATTGGGACATTGACACAATTCTAATCTTTTTGGCTCTATACACCACCACAATGGATTTGAAATGAAACAAACAAGATGTGTTTTAACTGCAGACTTTCAGCTTTAATTTGAGGGTATTTACACCCAAATCAGGTGAACAGTGTAGGAATTACATCAGTTTGTATATGTGCCTCCCACTTTTTAAGGGACCAAAAGTAATGGGACAGATTAACAATCATAAATCAAACTTTCACTTTTTAATACTTGGTTGCAAATCCTTTGCAGTCAATTACAGCCTGAAGTCTTGAACGCATAGACATCACCAGACGCAGGGTTTGATCCCTGGTGATGCTCTGCCAGGCCTCTACTGCAACTGTCTTCAGTTCCTGCTTGTTCTTGGGGCATTTTCCCTTCAGTTTTGTCTTCAGCAAGTAAAATGCATGCTCAATCGGATTCAGGTCAGGTGATTGACTTAGCCATTGCATAACATTCCACTTCTTTCCCTTAAAAAAATCTTTGGTTGCTTTCGCAGTATGCTTCGGGTCATTGTCCATCTGCACTGTGAAGCTCTGTCCAATGTGTTCTGAAGCATTTGGCTGAATATGAGCAGATAATATTGCCTGAAACACTTCAGAATTCATCCTGCTGCTAGAGTTGAGCAGACACCTGGATGTTCAGGTTCTTCGTTGGGATTGGCCGAACTTCACAAAAAAGTTCAGGTTCAGTACCGAACTTGACCCAAACATGACCCTCTGGACCCCGAACCCCATTGAAGTCAATGGTGACCCGAACTTTTGGGCACAAAAATGGCTGTAAAAAAGTCCTGGAAAGGGCTAGAGGGCAAAAGGAAGCAAAATGGGGGTAAGAGTAGGACAAGTGCTCTGCAAACAAATGTGGATAGGGATATAACTTAAAATCACATAAAAAAAAATAAAAATGGGAGGAGGTGGATGTGGAGTAGGAGTCTAGAGGTTGACTAGGACGTGACCGTGGTGGTGTAGGTGGAAGTGAAGGTGGAGGAGGAGGAGGAGGTAGCCAAAACTGTTTTTTGTTTGTTTGTTTTTTTTTTTCTAATTGGGGTAGCCCCCAAAATATTGAGACTTATTAAAAAAAACAAGTATACCAATGGCTGTGTGAGGCCGTTCTAAATGTCTATTCTGAACAAGGTATAGACAAGTCTTGTGGGATCCATGCCTGGTTAGTTTTAATAAATGTTTGCTTGTCCACGTTGGCTGTGCACAGGCGACTGCGCTTGTCTGTTATAATGCCCCCTGCCATGCTAAAAACATGTTCATTCAATGCACTGGTTGCAGGGCAGGCCAGCACCTCCAAGGCATAAAGGGCAAGTTCAGGCCATGTTCCCAATTTGGAGACCCAGAAGTTGAATGGGGCAGACCAATCAGTCAGTACGTGTAGGCGTGTGCACACATACTGTTCCACCATGTTGCTGACGTTGCCTATCAGCTGGTGGTGTTGTTTGTTGTGGTGTGCTGATGACAAATCTTTTACACATTTTAGCCATGCTAACTCTACCTTCTGAGGTGCTGGCGATGCCACAGCTGCGTTGGTGACCTCTTCCTCCCCCTCCGCCTTCGCCTTGTGCTTCCACTGAGCGCCCTGTGTCATTTGGGAATGCCTTCAGCAGCGTGTCTACCAGCGTGCGCTTGTAGTCGCGCATATTCCGATCACGCTCCAGTGAGGGAATAGAGGATGGCACATTGTCCTTGTAATGAGGATCCAGCAGGGAGGCCACCCAGTAATCAGCAGAAGTTAAAATGTGGGCAACACGGCTGTCGTTGAGCAGGCACTGCAGCATGTAGTCGCTCATGTGTGCCAGGCTGCCCAGAGGCAAAGACAAGCTGTCCTCTGTGGGTGGGGTGTATAATCTGTGTCCTTCGTATCCCCTCAGCCCCCTCCAGTGATGGCCATGAGCTGTGTTGGGTGCCACCCTGCAGTGAACACGGTTCCTCCTCCTCATCATCATTTTCCTCGTCCTCCTCATCCTCCAGAACTGTGCCCTGGCTTGAAAATTTTTGACCTGGCCTATGCTGGTGCAGTAACTCACCCTCTAGCCACTTGTGAATGACTGGTCTGATAACCATGGAAATGACCCCTCTTCCTCCTCCTCTTCCTCCTGTGCCACATCCTCTTCCATCATCGCCCGAAGTGTTTTTTCAAGGAGACATAGAAGTGAGATAGTAACGATGAGAACAGCGTCATCGGCACTGGCCATGTTGGTGGAGTATGCGAAACACAGCAATATGGTACACAGGTCTCGTATGGAGGCCCACTCGTTGGTGGTGAAGTGGTGCTGTTCCGCAGAGTGACTGACCCGTGTGTGCTGCAGCTGAAACTCCACTATTGCCTGCTGCTGCTTGCACAGTCTCTCCAGCATGTGCAAGTTGGAGTTCCACCTTGTGGGCACATCGCATAGGAGGTGATGAGCGGGAAGGCCGAAGTTCCGCTGCAACGTAGACAGGCGAGCAGCAGCAGGGTGAGAACGCCAAAAGCACGCACAGACGGCCTGCACTTTCTGCAGCAGTTCTGACATATCCGGGTAGTTTTTTTAGAAATTTCTGCACCACCAAATTCAGCACATGAGCCAGGCAAGGGATGTGCATCAAACCGGCTAGACACAGAACTGCTACGAGATTTCACCCATTATTGCACACCACCAGGCCGGGCTTGAGGCTCAGTGGCAACAACCACCCATCGGTCTGTTGTTCAATGCCCATCCACAGCTGCTGCACAGTGTGGGGTTTATCCCCCAAACATATCAGTTTTAAAACAGCCTGCTGTCATTTCCCCCTGGATGTGCTGAAGTTGGTGGTGAAGGTGTTTTACTCCGAGCGGATGAGGAAGTGGTAGAGGAGGAAGAAAAAGCACAGTAGGAGGTGGAGGCAACAGGAGGCAAAGAGAAATGCCCTGCAATCCTGGGTGGCGGAAGGACATGCGCCAAACGACTAGACGCCTCAGGTCCACCCGCCACTACATTTGCCCAGTGTGCAGTTAGTGAAATTAAGCGTCCCTGCCCATGCTTACTGGTCCACGCATCATTGGTTATGTGGACCTTTCCACAGATGGTGTTGCGCGTGCGCACTTGATCTCGTCCCCGACTTGTTTTTACAGGGAAGGGATGGCTCGCCTGGAAAAGTAGTGGTAGCTGGGAACCAGGTACTGTGGGACAGCCACCGCCATCAGGTTTTTAGAACTGTCCATGTCCACCAGACGGAATGACAGCATTTCAAAGGCCAGGAATTTTCAATGCTGGCATTCGGGGCCTGGATTCTCTCCAGTGTTTGGGAGATGGAGAGCTGTAAGCTTCCATGGGACCATGTGGAAATGCTTGGGGTCGGTGGCGGACATGATGGCGTTGCTGTCACACCGTCTGTTTGCTGGGTGGCAGGTGACACTGGCACTGTAGTGGTGCAGGAAAAGGCCAATACAGCAGCAGAAGAGGAAGCAGGAGGAGGCTGAGACCTTTCTTGGATTTTGAGGTACTTATTCCACTGCAGCTGTGCTTTGAATTTAGATGCCTGGTCATGCAGGTTGTGCTCAGGTTTAGAACATTTATGCCTCGCTTCAGGCTCTCCTTGCACAGCGTGCAAACCACTCCTGTCTTGTCGTCAGCACATTGTCTGAAGAACTGCCACGCAGAGGAACGCCTTTGAGCTGCCTTTGGTGTGCTAGGTCCCTGGGTGTGGTGGGTAGTAGCAGGCATACTGTCTAGGGGACGCTCGCTTTGCTTTTGCAACCTGCTTCCTCTTTTGCTGTGCTAGTGCCTCTGTGCGACCACCACCTCTTCCTCCAAACTGCACGCGCCACTCTATTCCATGTGGGGTCTAGGACCTCATCATCCTCCTCCACATCATCTTCCACCCACCCTTCACCACTGCCCTCCTTGTCAGTCTGCACACTGTGGAAAGCCACAGTAGTTGGCACCTGTGTTTCATCATCATCAGAGACGTGCTGCGCTGATGTTTCCTTGTCCTCATACTGCAACAGAACTGCTTGGGCATCGGTGCACTCAATGTCTTCCACTTCTGGGGCAGGGCTATGTGGATGGCCCAAGGAAAGCACACCAGGAGAGTCATCAAAAAGCATAAGAGACTGTTGCATGACTCGGGGCTCAGACTGCTTGGCTGATTTACAAGGGGCTGAGGTGAAAGACAAATGGCCATGGGGTTCAGGTGCCAACTCTGAGCTTTTACTAAGGGACTGGGTGGGAGACAATGTGAAGGAATTGGAGGCATTGTCAGCCACCCAATCTACTAGTGTCTATACTTTTTCTGGCCTCACCATTCGTTGAACAGCATTCGGCCTACCATATAACATTGAAGGTTCTGTCGGCTACTCGCACCTGAAGAAGGTGTTTCAGTTGTGCGTGTAGCTGGCACAAATCAACCACGTCCTCTCCTTGCAACAAGAACTTCACCAACACCAGCTGCACCAGCAGCACCATGACCACGTCCGTTATTTGATGCTCTCCTCATTCTGGCCGCAAATGTACTATGTAGCACTATTTATTAATAAAAGAAAAAAAGAATAATAAATTCTTTTTTTTTTTGGAAAACAGCATAGGAGACGCACTTTTTATTTTTGTGCAAGAAATGCACCTCTCACACCAGCAGCAGGAACCTCTCCTACACCAGTATGATATGATTTTAGAAAAATAATCTGTCCCTCACAGGAGCAGCAGGAACCTCTCCCTGTAGCACTATGATGAGATGATTTTAGAACAATAATCTGTCGCTCACAGCAGCAGGAACCTCTCCCTCTTGCAGTATGATATGATTTTAGAACAATAATCTGTCCCTCACAGGAGCAGCAGGAACCTCTCCCTGTAGCACTATGATGAGATGATTTTAGAACAATAATCTGTCCCTCACAGGAGCAACAGGAACCTTTCCCTCTAGCAGTATGTGGTGATTTTAGAACAATAATCTGTCCCTCACAGGAGCAGAAGGAACCTCTCCCTATAGCAGTAGGAGATGATTTTAGAACAATAATCTGTCCCTCACTGGAGCAGCAGGAACCTCTCCCTATAGCAGTAGGAGATGATTTTAGAACAATAATCTGTCCCTCACAGCACCAGCAGGAACCTCTCCCTATTGCAGTAGGAGATGATTTTAGAACAATAATCTGTCCCCCACAGGAGCAGCATGAACCTCTCCCTATAGCAGTAGGTGATGATTTTAGAACAATAACATGTCCCTCACAGGAGCAGCAGGAACCTCTCCCTATAGCAGTAGGTGATGATTTTAGAACAATAATCTGTCCCTCACAGCACAAGCAGGAACCTCTCCCTATAGCAGTAGAAGATGATTTTAGAACAATAATCTTTCCCTCCCAGGAGCAGCAGGGACCTCTCCCTATAGCAGTAGGAGATGATTTTAGAACAATAATCTGTCCCTCACAGCACCAGCAGGAACCTCTCCCTATAGCAGTAGGAGATGATTTTAGAACAATAATCTGTCCCTCACAGCACCAGCAGGATCCTCTCCCTATAGCAGTAGGAGATGATTTTAGAATAATAATCTGTCC
>BLSH010453222.1:156378-186776 GCA_018402905.1 Glandirana rugosa
CACGATACTCCCTACCTAATAACAAGATTTTAGTAGTGAATGACAATCTCACTCTCCAGGGACGACGAGGACACGCCCTGTCTAATAACAAGATTTTAGTAGTGTATGATGATCTTCCTCTCCATGGACGACGAGGACACTCCTTGTCTAATAACAAGATTTTAGTAGTGTATGACGATCTCCCTCTCCAAGGATGACCACGACACTCTCTGTCTAATAACAAGATTTTAGTCGAGGATCACGATATGCCTCTCCAAGGACGACCACGACACTCCCTGTCTAATAACAAGATTTTAGTAGTGTATGACGATCTCCCTTTCCAAGGACGTCGAGGACGCACAGGAGCAGCAGGGACCTCTCACTCTAACAGTAAGTGATGATTTTAGAACAATAATCCATCCCTCATAGCACCAGCAGGAACCTCTCCCTATAGCAGTAGGAGATGATTTTAGAATAATAATAATCTGTCCCTCACAGCATCAGCAGGAACCTCTCCTTATAGCACTAGGAGATGATTTTAGAACAATAATCTGTCCTTCACAGCACCAGCAGGAACCTCTCCCCATAGCACTAGGAGATGGTTTTAGACCAATAATCTGTCCCCCACAGCACCAGCAGGAACCTCTCCCTCTAGCAGTATGTGATGATTTTAGAACAATAATCTGTCCCTCACAGCACCAGCAGGATCCTCTCCCTATAGCAGTAGGAGATGATTTTAGAATAATAATATGTCCCTCACAGGAGCAGCAGGAACCTCTCCTTATAGCACTAGGAGATGATTTTAGAACAATAATCTGTCCCTCAATGCGCCAGCAGGAACCTCTCCCTATAGCAGTAGGAGATGATTTCAGAACAATAATCTGTCCCTCACAGCACCAGCAGGAACCTCTCCCTATAGCAGTAGGTGATGATTTTAGAACAATAATCTGTCCCTCACAGGAGCAGAAGGAACCTCTCCCTATGGCACTAGAAGATGATTTTAGAACAATAATCTGTCCCTCACAGCACCAGTACACTGTACCTAGTCCAGTATCAGATGGTTTTAGAACGCTAAGCTTTCCCCTCACAGCACCGCCAGGAACCTGTCTGTAATGCAGGATGAGATATTAGATCGGTAATCTATCCCTCACAGCACTAGTAAACTCTACCTAGTCCGGTATCAGATGGTTTTTGAACGCTAAGCTTTCCCCTCACAGCACCTCCAGGAATCTGTCTGTAATGCAGGAGATCATATTAGATTGTTAATCTAGCCCTCACAGTGCCGGCAGCATGCTCTCCCTACACTAGCCTGAGACGAAGTGACACACTGTACACGTGACTCCAGCTCATATAGAGGCTGGGTCACCGATGCACTAGCCTATCCCAGCCATGCCATTAGTAGGCATGGCTGCGATGGCTTCTAAGGGCAAACAAGTGGAACGCTTGTTGATTGGCTGCCCTGCAGCTATTCAACGGGCGCCAAAAATAGTCTGGGTCACATGATGCACTGGCCAATCCCAGCCATGCCATTAGTAGGCATGGCTGTGATGGCTTCTAAGGGCAAACAAGTAAAACGCTTGTTGATTGGCGGCCCTGCAGCTATAGAAAAGGCGTGAAAAATACCCGAATAGCGAACCCGAACCTTGGACTTTTTTTTTAAATGTCCGGGTTCGGGGCATGGACACCCCAAAGTTCTGTACGGACCCAAACTTTACAGTCCGGGTTCACTAAACTCTACCTGCTCCTTTTGTCAGCAGTCACATCATCAATAAATACAAGAGAACCAGTTCCAATGGCAGCCATACATGCCCATGCAATGACACTTCCACCCCTATGCTTCACTGATGAGGTGGTATGCTTTGGATCATGAGCCGTTCCTTTCCTTCTCCATACTCTTCTCTTCCCATCACTCTGGTACAAGTTGATCTTGGTCTCATCTGTCCATAGGATGTTGTTCCGGAACTGTGAAGGCTTTTTTAGATGTTGTTTGGCAAACTCTAATCTGGCCTTCCTGTTTTTGAGGCTCACCAATGGATTACATCTTGTGGTGAACCCTCTGTATTCACTCTAGTGAAGTCTTCTCTTGATTGTTGACTTTGACACACATACACCTACCTCCTGGAGAGTGTTCTTGATCTGGCCAACTGTTGTGAAGGGTGTTTTCTTCACCAGGGAAAGAATTATTCAGTCATCCACCACAATTGTTTTCCGTGGTCTTCCGAGTCTTTTGGTGTTGCTGAGCTCACCGGTGCGTTCTTTCTTTTTAAGGATGTTCCAAACAGTTGATTTTGCCACACCTAATGTTTTTGCTATCTCTCTGATTGGTTTGTTTTGTTTTTTCAGCCTAATGATGGCTTGCTTCACTGATAGTTACAGCTCTTTGGATCTCATATTGAGAGTTGACAGCAACAGATTCCAAATGCAAATAGCACACTTGAAATGAACTCTGGACCTTTTATCTGCTCCTTGTAAATGGGATAATGATTGAATAACACACACCTGGCCATGGAACAGCTGAGAAGCCAATTGTCCCATTACTTTTGCTCCCTTAAAAAGTGGGAGGCATCATTCACCTGATTTGTATGTAAATACCCTCAAATTAAAGCTGAAAGTCGGCAGTTAAAGCACATCTTGTTCATTTCATTTCAAATCCA
The DNA here is from genome assembly GCA_018402905.1 of Glandirana rugosa. Taxonomy (NCBI): domain Eukaryota; kingdom Metazoa; phylum Chordata; class Amphibia; order Anura; family Ranidae; genus Glandirana; species Glandirana rugosa. The sequence continues at coordinate 159,012 of BLSH010453222.1, forward strand.
TTGTGGTGGTGTATAGAGCCAAAAAGATTAGAATTGTGTCACTGTCCCAATATTTATGGACCTGCCTGTAATACACAATTAAAAAGTCCAGTGAGTACATGTAAATTGTGTCCGTTCATAAAGATAAAAGCCGCTCACCAATAGGATCCAACACCTCACCAAGTGCACAACATCATCGTGATCTCCTTCCCTTTTAGGTGTGCACTTACCGAATAGAGATGCCAGGCATTCTCATGCTCTGGATGACTCAAAGTCAGTGTAGCATCAACACTAGTGGGACAGGCAGGAACAGTTGCAGCACATAGTAAGCACGTTGATCAAAAGTAGAAGTCTGTATGACGAAACACATCTGAGACGGCTGTACAGCAACTCTATGGAACAGAACACTTGAATTTTCCGAGTCCCTGCTGGCCGGGAAAAAGGTGGAGACTGTCGGTTGGTGTCTGTAAGGATTCCAGGCTTGGCTGACGTCCATATCTCTTACCCTAAGCTGTGTAAACCAGAGACGGAGAGACTGTTCCTGCCTGTCCCACTAGTGTTGATGCTACACTGACTGCGAGTCAGCCAGAGCATGAGAATGCCTGGCATCTCTATTCAGTAAGTGCACACCTAAAAGGGAAGGAGGTCACGATGATGTTGTGCACTTGGTGTGGTATTGGATCCTATCCGTGAACAGCTTTTTTCTTCATGACCGGACACAATTTATGTGTACTCAGTGGACTTTTCAATTGTGTATTATACATTTTTGTATTTCTATGCACTCTTACTGGGTGCTGTTGTGGAATATCTTTTTTGTGCTGCTTTATATCTCAGATTCTTCTGGTTATATGGATTATATTCATTTTGTCAACCCCCTATTACACTTCTGAAGGCTCTGGAGTACCAGGACAATTGCAACGCCCACAAAACGACCCCATTTTGGAAAGCAAACACCCCAATGTATAATCTCCAGTAGTGGGTATATGAGGTCCCAAAAAACATTCCTGCTCAATCCTAAGTAGTCTGGACAATTAGGGGGATGCAGCTGGGTGTCCTTCCCTTCATACACTATGCAGTCATATGTGTACCCTGTGGCTCGGTCACATAATTTATTCACTTTCACCCCATAGTGGGCCCTTTTGCTCAGGCTATATTGCTTGTTTACCAGCCTGCTGCTACATTTTACAAGTGACTCATCTATGTATATGTGTTGGTCTAGGATAAACAACTGGGGGAATTTTTCAGAAAAATAATTTAGTAGTGGCCGAATTTTAAAAAGCTTGTCATAATTTGGGTCATTTCGAGGAGCGCACTGGGTATTGTCATTGAAATGTAGGAACTTCATTATCATTAGGTATCTGGTTCTGGGTATTACCACGGAGAAGATTGGCACAAGGTGGTTGGGGTGGGTTGACCAATAGGAATATAATTAATTTTTTTTGGTCAGTCCCATACAGAATGTGAGGCCCAAAAAAGTCTTAAACTCCTCCTCCGTAAGGTCTCTCCACTCAAAGGGATGGGAGTAATAGGATGTTGGATTACTTGCAATAAGTTGTCAAGCATACAAGTTGGACTGGGCCACAATTGATGCTAGTATGTCCTCTGTAAAAATTAACTGAAAAAAATTGATTGAGAAAAAATAATCCGTGTCCACCTGGACTCCTAGCTGGGCAGTGAAGGGGGAATGCTAGCTCCTTCTGAATTAGGAGAAAGGCTGGCATGGGTCCTAATCCTTTGGGGCTAAGGTGACACCCCACTGGTACTTGGCCTCTCTTGCCGAGGTACTGTGGTGCTGGTGGATGGCACTGCGGTGCTGGTGAAGGCACTGCGGTGCTGGTGGGTGGTACTGCCTCTTCACCAAAACTCCTTCATCTGGCGGGCAGATTATCTTCCTCCTCTGAGTTTGTCAGTGTTCCACTGCTTAGGACTGGCTTGTAATTTACATCAGACTCAGAATGAAAATTTGAAGAGGAATCTGAAGTAGAGAGTGCCCCGTTGTTTTCGTCGGCTGCACTAAGAATTTGGTGCGCCTCCTCGGTGGGAAAGTATTTTTTAGACATTGTTTTTGTTGGTGGTGATGAGCCTGCACTGATGAGGCGGCACAGATTGGCACTGACTGATGGCACAGATGGGCACTTATGACTGATGGCACAGATGTGCACTGATGGCTGATGGCACAGATGTGCACTGATGAGGCAGCACAGATGTGCACTGGTGAGGCAGCACAGATGTGCACTTATGACTGATGGCACAGATGTGCACTGATGATTGATGGCACAGATGTGCACTGATGATGTGGTACAGATGGGCACTGATGATGTGGTACAGATGGGCACTGATGATGTGGTACAGATGGGCACTGATGACAGATGGCACAGATGACTGGGGCACAGGTGTGCACTAATGACATGGTGACACTGTGGCACTGTAGCACTGATGGCACAGATGACTTATGGCACAGATGTGCACTGATGACAGATGGCACAGATGTGCACTGATGAGGCAGAATATATGTGCACTTATGACTGATGGCACAGATGTGCACTTATGGCTGATGGCACAGATGTGCACTGATGAGGCGGCACAGATTTTCATGACACAAACCTTGTAGTAGAACCTCACTTAGGTAGGAGGAGACCACTCATACAGCTCTAGTTCTGAGGTCTCTGGAGTGGAGACAGTAGCCCCAAGAATGCAGTGGAGTAGAAGTGCCTTTGTGGATGCAGCAGTAGAGAGGGGTGATGCCCTCTGGGTGCATGATGTAGAATAGGTATTGGCTGCTGAAGCTGGTTAGTCCAGGCACTGGATGGGTAGATAAGAGGCAGGCTGAGACAGGGTGAACAGGTCGGGTCAGTTGCAGGCAGACAGGTATATCAGAAGACAGACAAAGAGGATGGTCAGTGGACAGGCTAAGGTCGGCAACAGGTAGCAAGTTAGGGGGTCCAAAAACAGAGTCAAGACAGGTCAAGGTCAGGGTCGCAGAGGGACGGATAGTCAGATGGAGCCGGGTCAGATGCAGGTATAAGCGGAATACAGAGAAACACACACTAAAGCTGCAGATCAAACAGCAAAGTCTGTGTGCTGCTGAGATGTTTAATTAGGTCAGCCTGGTGCCAATTACTGAAATTACTCTGCACAATGTTAACCCTTAGGTATCCCCTTGCTGGGTGGCTGGCCCATCACACTGTATTCATGACTGATGGCACAGGTGTGCACTGACTGATGGCACATATGTGCACTGATGATGCAACACAGATGGGCCCTGATGACTGGCACAGATGGGCACTGATGGCACAAATGTGCACTAATGACACGGTGATGCTGTGGCACTGTAGCACTGATGGCACAGATGTGCACTGATGACTGATGGCACAGATGTGCACTGATGAGGTGGCACAGATGTGAACTGATGACTGATGGCACAGATGTGCACTGATGATGAGGCACAGATGGGTACTGATGACTGGCACAGATGGGCACTTATGACACAGATGTGCACTGATGACTGATGGCACAGATGTGCACTAATGACACAGTGACACTGTGGCACTGTAGCACTGATGGCACTTATGACTGGCACCGATGGGCATTGACCCTGATGGGCACTGTGACACTGATTGGCACTGTGACACTGATTGGCACTGTGACACTGGCACTGTTTGGGCACAAGTTTTGGCACTATGTACACTTGTGTACAGAAGAAATCACTTACGGATCAGCACAGATTGCTCTCCCTCCGCACACACAGTCTCTGTGTGAGGAGGGAGAGCTGTCAGTGAGAGATTACCTCATGTTTACATTTGAGATCATCTCTCATTGGACACGCTGATCACGTGGTAAATGGCTGCCGTGATTGGCCATTTAACTTGATTTGAGATTGGCTGTGTCCAAGGAATACGGCCATCACAAATCTTCCCTGATACATGCTCGCAAAAGGAGCGCGCAAAGGGGATGACCTCTATTGTAGGTCCACGCTGTAGCCGTCACTCGGGTATAGCGCAGACACGAGGTGGTTAAACTATGTGCCCATACTAAACAAAAATTTAATGCGTGTCACAATGCTCTGTTAAAAGCAATCCATGAGAACCAAAAATAAATCCAAGCCTAGCCAGGGTACCTCAAATTCAATTCTTTGGTTGCTGACAGAGCTTTGTGAACTCTTGCAACTCCAAAAAGATAAATGTTTACACTTCCTAAAACTTCAATACTATGCCAATGATAACAAAGTGGGCACATTTTTAGCCAACAGACTCAAAGTTCAATGTACCAAATGTAAGATTATCCATCCTTTTACCAACCAGAAAATACTAAATCTCCAACTCATTGCTTTTGCAGATTTCTATGGCTCTCTCTAGAATCTGAAAGGCGACTTATCACCCAAGCTGTACTTAACACACCAACCTTCTGATACTGACAATGAGGCTTATTTGCCCCACCTAAAGTTACCAGTGTTTAGCCCCACTCAATTAGACCATCTTAATGAATTTATCAGTTCAGAAGAAGTTATCAATATAATCAAGACCCTACCCTCAAACAAATCACCAGGTTTACTAATGGATATTACAAATCTTTCAGCACCATTTTAGCTCCGTACCTGTGAAAGATATCTACGGAATGACTCACTGAAGGCTTTTGAACAGGCTTGGCTCCTGTGGTTGCTATGGTTTCCTAAAAAACTAGTTGATGACACCAATCATTAGTTTACACCTGACTATCTGGACATGCAAGTATCTGTTGTTTATCATGCTCTAAACTTTCTGCATTGATTGTACTATGTTAATGGACATCATATACCCCCACAAGGCATTCATGATTGTTTATTATTTTCTTGTATTACCTGCAGTTGCAGGAATTTCTACCTTCAAAGCTTAAATAAAAACTATTGAAAGCAAAACATTTTTAATGAAGATTCTCAACCTTTTTAGTAAATTAATATTAATATGTTTCACAACATGCAAGTCATTGAGGTCTATGTCTAATCCCAATTCATCAAAATATGGCTGACCATCTCATGTCATTAATATATTGGTGAAGTAAAGCACTAGGCTTTACAGGTTGAATTCCAATCCATCCTATTTCATTCACATACCTCTGATATCAACTATCATGCTGTACCATGGATTGGAAGATGTTATATGTTAAAGACTGTGATTTTTAAATTTGCCAGGAAATTGTTGCAGGTGCGTGGTGATTCTGAACAAACCTGTCCTTCCTTTTAGTTTTTTTCAGGTATAATTTTTCAGTGAGAAAATAATTCTAAATTAATATTTACATTATAATAAAATGATTGATGCTGTCAAAAAATGTAAAAATATTGTAAATTGCTAGAATCAAAAAAGAAAGATATAAGACACTGAGATGTTAGTAGATGCTGTAAACAGTCTGCAGAATCAAAGCCTAGTCTGGTAAATAGAAAACAAAATGTCTGTTTAGGCATTTTGTTACTTCTCCACCCCAGCTGTTAGGTTAGGTTAACTCTAACCTGTGTAGTAAAATGTAACATTTTATGGTGCATGCTAGTGCAGTACTGGCTGTGGCATGGAGAAGCACAATTCTCCCTTCGGAGCATTGCACTGCTTGTATTTACTTTTTTCAACTTTATTTGAAGTGTCACATAGTGACATTTCATTCATGTCACAGTGCAGCAGCATAATGCTTTGTGCTATTGTTCAATGACTTGTGGTACCATTCAGAACAGTGTACAAAAATGCAATATAATCTGCACTGACTGCACTGTGCATCACAGCAGCATTGTGGTGTGTATGGGGCACATAGAAAGCAATTGAGTTATATGTGCCCTAGTGATAACCTATGTTAATTCAGTGTGGAAAAATTAAGGTCCTCTGAAGTTGGCAGTGATGTCATCATGTATGCCCGCAAGTTTGGGTGACATGCCGGCCTTGTAACTTTTGTTTTGTTGCCTTTCTAATTGCAGCCTTTGTCAGTTTATTAATTTTAAGAAAGCAACTTTGAGCATTTGAGTAATGCACAATAGTGTGCTTTATATACCCACATGCCTGTTTCTGTTATCCGATCAGGCAGAGCAGCAATTTGCTGCTATTGTGTGAAGGTTGCCATATCCATGATATTACCTTTGGTGAAGTGGCTGAGATTATCTGGCTGGCATATGACCTCATGACTTAGGGAGTCTAGTGTTTCAATAAGCAGATGGTGTGCTGGATTTCCTTGGTGGTGGCACCTTGAAGTCGGTAGCTTGCAGTGGATGTGCATATCCTAAGCACGGCACATACAGTATTTCCTGTACTTTTTATGAACTTTGTATTCTTTTTCATATTTATTGCACTAGCACTTTCAAGAGCACTCATATTTATTTTGAATTTTAGTTTCACTATAATGGGATATGTTTTTGATATTGCAAATGTACACATGATTTTCTAAGCACTTTATATTATTATTTCTTGTACTTTTTATGAACTTTGTTTTTTTTTCATATTTATTGCACTAGCACTTTCAAGAGCACTCATATTTATTTAGAATTTTAGTTTCACTATAATGGGATATGTTTTTGATATTGCAAATGTACACATGATTTTCTAAGCACTTTATATTATTATTTCTTGTACTTTTTATGAACTTTGTTTTTTTTTTCATATTTATTGCACTAGCACTTTCAAGAGCACTCATATTTATTTAGAATTTTAGTTTCACTTTAATGGGATAAGTTTTTGATATTGTAAATGTACACATGATTTTCTAAGCACTTTATATTATTATGTGCTCCTGATTCCCATTTGCATGTTTTGATACACTTTTTAGATTTAACGTTCACCATTTAGAGGGGCAGCGCACCTAATATTGATACAGTATATTGGAAAATGTACTTATTTTAGCCTTTCCTTATACTTTAACTCATTAATATGCACAATGTATTAAGCCCAGAAAATAAGCTGCAAATGCTCATGCTGTTTAAAGAATGAATTACACTGCATTGATTTAAGATACATAAAGTGTGTCAACTTACATTAGCACTGAAGATGTCACTTAAGATTTATTAGGCTGTACTTTAAGACAGCAAGAGTTTACTATATGCTTTAAGATATGTGTTCAGCAACAGGGAAAGATGTGCCTTTCTGCAAATAGGTTAGGACATTCTTTTTTTAACCACAATACGAACGTCAGTAGATGGAGAGTCGGTCACATTTTGAACTTTAGTTTATGAATGATCCCAAACCTCTAGGTTTAAAATATGTATGCATATACATAATTGTGTCGTATTACAGAGCATTTCAATTTTTACATATTATGGCTAAAAAACCTAGAAACCTACAAAATGCAAGATATCTCATATATATTCAAATCTGTCTATTTTCTGAGGAACTAGAAAATAGTATTTCTACTGTGAGTTGGAACCCAACACAAGTTGTAAAAGCAATGGTTTAATATAGGTCATTTCAGAACATTTCAATGTCTGCTTAGTTCTCTGGCTTTTTAATAATACATGACACATTAAGTTGTAAGATTTAGCAGCTTGCAGCTTGTAGATAATGAAGAAGATGGAATTTACTATTACTTGAAATAAATTGTGCACATGTAATGCATTACAAACAGCAAATCACATATAAAGAGATAGTGCCACATTTATCACCAACGTTAGTACAATCAGCATTTCATTTTCTGTATCTAATAGGTTACATATTCCTTTACGTATCACATAGGAATGGTTTATCAAAACGAGTCCAAAATGTGTGTTTTCATAGTGATTAAACAGTTATTTATTGTAATGTTTTCATTGCAAATTAGAAGATTAAATCTATGCCCTACAGATAGAAATAGGATATATGGATAGGGATATTTTCTATTTACCTTTCTTTATAAATCAGACCAAATATAAGTATACCAAATAGTCTTTCATCCTATGATTAATTTCAGGTCTATAGTAAGAGGATAGGCTCAATTGTTATTGACAGTACAAGACAGGGACACCCAGGATCAGTCCAAGCAGGTTTGTTCCACACTTTTATTCAAAAAGTCAGCAAGCAGACATCGTTCCAATGCAGATGGGCTTTGTACAGCAAGTTCATCATATAAAACAAACAAAGCATATGCTTGTCTGAGCAACTAACTAAACTCATGTCAGTTCCTGACTCACAAGGTGAGTGTTGGGTTCTCCAACTTTTTTTAATGTTATGTCTGCATTCAGTCTTTTCCCTGACCAGAAGAAAGAGTGAGGCTGGGTTCACACCTTCTCACATGGGGATCATCCCGGTTCACCGTTTCAGGTCCGATGTCATCCTAAATTTTTGTAAAACTGTGTATATATCTGCGCTAAACCTAATTGTATAGCAGCCTGCTACTAAGGTACATAGATAAATGTCCCAAGATAAAACAGATAAAAAACAAAATAGCGGCGCTTAACTCATAATGAATTAAAACATATATATAAACATTGACATGTCATAACCTCAAATAGATATATTGTTGAGACAAGAAAATAGTACGCAATAGTCCATAAACGGTGTAGAGATGCACTTGAACAGCAGCCCCATACAGCAAAAAGGTGTCTCTCCAAAATAAAGGATTATCACTCAGTGTGGAAAGGGTTAACAATGCTCCACATGCAAGTGTCCAAATCCACCACCACAGATAAGAAAGCTGCTTACCAGAGCTAATTGGCTTCCAAATTAATGGAGTAGCCAAAAAACGCTTGCAGGGACGTAATAACTCCCTTATAAACTCAAATGTCGCTCCCACATACTCCTCAGCACGGCTAGGAAAGAATCTCCACCGGTCCTCAGAGAACTTGAAAAGAGACACACAAAACCATAGCGTAATCCCGTCAAAAATTTGGAGATATGTTAACTGGCTCCATAGAGAGGGGGTCAAAATCTCCTGCATCCAATTCACAATGCTGTGAACCAAGCCTGAGAGAAAGCCTTGAACATCAGTCAGCTTACATATAGAAAATCTGTGGACAGTTTATACTAAAGCCTGGTACACAGTAGTAGTTTTTTTTTTTGTTTAACCCAGCAGGACTTAATGAAAAAAAATACTAACAGCTCAGAAGGAGCCGCTGTACTAGTTATCAGATGTTAGTAAAGCAATCTCCCCTGCTGTGTTATTGTGTTCTGATAGGGGGGTGGCCCCCCTGCCAGAACACTGTGGTCAACGCTCTCAGCCATTGGTTGAGAGTGCTGATCGGGAGCCGATCAGCAGACCTCTTTTGGTCATGCCCCCATCAACTGTAGCTGGCCAAATGAACCGGCTGCAGTATACACGGGTCAAATGTCGGCCAGTTTCTATTGAACTGGCCAATGCTGCCCAACATTCGTCCCATGTGTCATACGATGTCAGAGGGGCAGGTCACTCAATTATTTCACTGGGTGTCCCCCCTTCACTATAAATAAACTGTCACAAAAAACTGAGCTCAGTCGGCGGGAGCCCTCTGTCACACACCTGATGGTGGAGTCTGTCTTATGCAGGAAGCAACCACTCTTATTGCCCTGGTTCGGGAACCCCTGGTAAGACAGACAGGGAGTTTGGGAGCACAGGGGGGCATGAGGGCTGGACTGGTTCACTGGTGGTGGTGTGAGAGGTCTGGTAGAGGCTCGTGCAGATAGTAGAATAGTAGTACAGGCTGGGATTGGCAACTGGCTGGCAAAGCGGTACAGAAGGTGCAGGCAGAAGAGTCGTCAGGTACAGGCAGGGTCATCAACAGACAGGCAGCATGGTACACAAGAATCAGGCAGAAGAGTTGTCGTGGGCAAGCTGGGGGTCGGTGCAGGCAGAGATCAATCAACGTTAAAGACAAAGCCGGGTCACAGAAACAGACAATCAGGATACAAGTCACTCTGGAACACACAAATGCTGTAGAACGGACATCACTGGCTGGAGGGTGCTGTCTGCTTAAATGGGGCTGTTTGGCACCATTGCCGGCGCACGCGCACACAAACGCGCACAGGCACGCGCAAAAACACACAGAGGTACGCACACAGACCCGGTTCAAGGTACAGTCATTTTCTAACACCCTCCCATGGAGGAGGAGTTGTTGTTTTTTTTTTTTCAGGTCCCTTGCGCACTGTGATTGAAGTGGATTACAACGGGCGACTTTTTTTTTTCTTTTTTTTAATAAAGGACTTGTCCCTAATTGTCTCCTATGGTTTTTTCTTTTTTGACACTTTTTGGTGAATTAGTAGTGGTACTATGTACCCGATACTAATTCACATGGAGGGGCAGGATCTGGGGGCCCCCTTCCTAAAGGGGGCTTCCAGATTCTGATAAGTCCCCTACCCACAGACCCCCACAACCACAGCCCAGGGTTTCGGGAAGAGGCTCTTGTCCCCATCAACATGGGGACAAAATGCTTTTGGGTGGGGGGCGCAGAGATCCCCCTGTCCCAAAGCACCCATACTCCCCATGTTGAGGGCATGTAGTTAATACGGTTCAGGAGGGGGGCGCTTGCCCAACCCCCCCTATCCTGGCCGGCCAGGCTGCATGCTCGGATAAGGGTCTGGTTTGGATTTTAGGGGGGACCCCACGTCAATTTTTTAAAAAATGTTGGCGTGGAGTTCCCCTCAAAATCCATACCAGACCCGAAGGGCCTGGTATGGCCTGGGGGGGGGGGGGCCCTATGCAAATTTTTTCTGTGTTTTTTATGTATATTGCCGGGAGCCGGCAAATACATTACGGTCACGATAATAAATGACAATTTTTCCTTCACAAATGTCATTTTGCTCTGGCACTGTTCTAAACATCACAGAGGTGTGCTCTTTTACAGGCAGACTAAGGGACCCCCCAGGCATGATATTTAAAGGGATATTTCATTTTTATTGTTTCACTTTAAGCATTATTAAAATCACTGCTCCTGAATAAACTATTGATTTAAAAACTTTTTGTTGCATTGATACATGTCCCCTAGGGCAGGACCCTGGTTCCCATACACTTTTTATGGCAATAACTTGCATATAAGCCTTTAAAATGAGCACTTTTGATTTTTCATGTTCAGGTCCCATAGACTTTAACGGTGATCAAATGTTCTGACAAATTTTTTGTCTGTTCACATGTTCTGGTGCAAACCGAACTGGCGGGTGTTCAGCCCATCCCTACACTCTATCCCCAGGGTTGAAGGTCCGGGTCTTGGCACCCCAATTATAAACCCTTCTCTGGGCATCCTGGGCTTGCTCCATATTTTCCCGTACAAGCGGCATGACAGCATTGATTCTATCTTGCATCATTGTGATATGCTCAATGATGCTTCTGTAAGGCGTGGTCTCTCTCTCCCATGTTTCTTTTGCGACATATAGCATTCCCCTGGGATGTCTACCATACAGTAGTTCAAAAGGGGAATAGCCTGTTTAGATGCCTCAGGTACCTCTCGCATAGAAATATGAGGTATGGCAGCAAAAAATCCCAATTTCTCCCATCTTTGTCCACCACCTTTTTTAACATGCTTTTGAGCTTTTTGTTAAATTCTCCACAAGACCATCAGTTTACGGGTGGTAGACAGAGGTATGGAGATGGGAGATTTTGTACAACTTACACAATTCTTTAGTGACTCTGGACATAAATGGTGTGCCTTGATCCATTAATAACTCTTTTGGAATACCCACAGGACTAAATACCTGGACAAGCTCTTTGGCAATAGCTTTAGCTGAGGTATTACGCAAGGGAATGGCTTCAGGATACCATGTGGCATAGTCCAGTATTACCAGTATGTTTTGATGGCCCCAGGCAGACTTTACTATAGCTCCTCCTAGATCCATGCCAATTCTTTCAAAAAGCACTTCAATTATCGGTAACGGTACCAGCGGACAGCAAAAATGGGGAAGTGGCGCAGAATACTGAAACTCTGGGCATGACTCACAATATTCTTTGACGTCTGCATGTAACCAAGGCCAAAAGAATCTCTAGGTTATCCTCTCCTTAGTTTTCTTTATGACCCAGATGTCCACCCATTATATGACCATGGGTCAAATCTAATACCATCCAGTGATAGGGTTTGGGAACCACTAATTGCTCTACCTCCTCCTCCCCTTGCTTTACCACTTGATACAGCAAGTTCTTTTTAAGAGCCATGTAGGGAAAATACACCCCTACATTAGGTTCAACAGGTTTGCCATCAATCATTTTAATGTTTTCTCTGGCTCTAATGAGTGTGGAGTCTCTTAATTGTTCCTTACAAAAGTAATCCTTCCTGACTTCTAAGTCAGGCACCACATTTTGTCACCTCTCATTATTAGAGTCAGAGATAATTTCTTGTTCATTATCCTCAAGCTGGGGGCTAAATTCTAGCCCCTCCCGCTCTCCAGCCATTACAGAAAAGGGAAAAGGACCTACACCTCTGTTGGACACACCAACAGTTTCCCTTTCAATTTTGCAATCAAAAGGGTCTGGAGTGAGTTCCAGTGTTTCCTCAGCAGGGGGAGCTCCTTTTGTTTTTCCATAAACTCCAAAAGTGTGGAAAATCTCTCCCCACTAGGACTTCATGAAGTAGTGGGGGTACCACCCTCACTGAATGTGTCACACTGCCCCAAGGGGTATCAAACTAGGGTGTGACTTTGCAGGATTTACAAAATCACCATTGACTAATGTCACAAGACAACACTACCACACATTTGTTTTTCCATGCATCCCTGACATGATGCAGTACATGCCACCTGTGCAAAAAGAGACATGCATTGGTTTATCATTTTGGGAACAGTTAGCAGCAATATGACCTAACGCACGGCAGCAATAACATTTTATGTGTTCTGTACCCAGTCCTCTAAATGGCCTCAAAGACCTTCCTGGCCTAGTTGGCCAGTCTCCAGGGCCTGAGCCCATAGTCTCATTATCTGTGGCAACAGTCTTGTGATTTTAACCCACGCCCTTGAACCCTGGAACAGTCTTACTGGATCCTCTGGGCTGTTTTTCACCCCCAGGGACATTGGAGTGGAGCACAGATGGGTTCAACAATTCCTCAGCATCTCTCCACCAGGTCCAACAGTTTGTAGTCTTAGGGTCTCCATGGTTGAACCACTTCCTCAAAGTGGCAGGGAGCACACGTAAATAACAGTCCATGACCACACACTCCACAATCTTAGGGCCTGGCAAAGTCTCTGGCTGCAGCAACTCCTTGGTGAGGTGTATTAGGTCAAACATTTGGGAGTGGGGTGGCTTATCAGTACTGTAAGGCCACCAATGACCCATTGAGCCCGAACTGCAATGGTGATGCCCAGGCGTGCAAGCATCTCAGCTTTCAGTGTCTCATAATCCTGGGCAGCATCTGGTTGCAGGTCATAATAGGCCTTTAGGGGTTCTCCTGTCAGAAAGGGCACAAGCAGTCCTGCCCATTGCTCTTTTTGCCATCCTTCTCAAACAGCTACTCTTTCAAAAGTTTCTAGGTAAGCTTCCACATCATCTCCAGGTGTCATCTTCTGCAGGTAATTGCTGGTACACACCATGTTCTGTTCCACCGGAAAAGGACTTGCAGACCCCTTCATTAACTCCACCAGGGCCTACGCAAATTGGCCATTCATCTCTTGCTGTCCTCCAATGGCCTGGCAATTCACCTCCTGCTGCTGGTAATTTGCCACCTGCTGCGCTGCAGTGGCCTGTGCAACCTGGCAATTGGTTTCCTGCTGCTGGCGATTAGTTTCCTGCTGCTGGCAATTTACCTCTTGTTGCTGGTGATTGCAGTGGCCTGCAGCAGGGCTTTTAACACATCCTCCATCTTTCCACTTGTTTAGGAAGATGCCCGCTGAAAATCCACCATATGTGGGCGGTTGGCTCAATGGGGATCACCTTCCCTGGGAAAAAGGGTAGCCTAAACGGCAGGTTTTTCTTAAAATCTGACTTGTAGCCAGTTTATTTTTAAAAGATTGCATGAAAAATCAAACAAACAAAACAGAGAATAAACCCTTGTACCATTTCCAGGTTTCCTAACTCAGAAGTGAAGGGCTTCTCCCAGTCGCTCCCAAAACTAAGATAATGCAAACCTTTTATTTCAGTCACAAAGCAAACCTTCAGTTCAGCAGCTCTCTCAGGTTTGTGGCTCCCTGAGTCCCAGGCCAGAGCAAACATTTGCTCTACTCCTGCTTATCTTTACCACCTGTTGGTGGACACAAGTGGATCATAAAATCTGGTCCGGAACCAACCCTGCCAAGGTGGCTGGTAACACCTGGACCAGATTTTGCCTTAGTTCACTGAAAACGAACGCATGTGAGGTGAAAAATAACGTCCATCGATCACCTAGCCTTTAACAATATATATATATAGGCATTTTGTAAGTACCATTTCGTTACAATCTGCAGCTATCTTTGAATTTCTAAACTTAACAATCATTTCAGTTGCAACGATCATGACAGTTTTCAGGACTTCCTATAAATGCTTATGCAATTGGCTCTCTGCATTTACCAGACATCTACAAAGACTTAAAAAGCTGTAGAATTGTCGCAATTTGCTTAGTTTTACTGTCATAAATGCTATTTCTCTTTGATATTTGTTAAGTGTGCTGTGAGTTAAAAGTTATGTTGTAGAGAGTTCAATGTTTCTTTTTCCAACTCAGATAGTGTTCATGTGATTATAGGAGGAAGAGTGTCCACTTAGCAGTCACTTTGCAGCTAGCTCACAAGCTTGGCCTGCCTCTGTAGAAGTAGAATGTAAGATTCTGTAATGAGTTTTCTAAAATGTTTGATATTTACATTTCTCACCTGGAGAGAAAACTTAAAACACTGGAGTTTTATTTTAAAGTGTGAATATTTGGTCTTCCTTTGCATCTGTCTTGGGCATTGTGTTGTGTTATGTTAACACGTGTTGCGTTGTGCGTCAAAGTGGGTTGCATTAAGTCATCCAATGCATTTTGAATAGGCTGTCAAATGTGTCAAAAAATGAACAGCAATCTTCTTTATGACACAGCTCACAAAAGTGCATAGGTGATTCCAATCTGTGTGTTGCAATGCACTGAAACATATGAGCATCACAAGGTGGCTATTGAAGTGCACCTGGAAGTGTGATGACGTGCCATTCAAAATGAATGGCTCTCTAACTCACTGGACCGGGGATTGTGCCTTAGCAAATGTTGCCTTAAATAAATCATTTTACAAACAGCTAAAACATCACAGCTGAGACTTAAAGAATGAGTTATATCCCATAGAACACTTCAGTTGTGGGCTTAATTAGTAGAACAAGGGGCAGGAATCCGTATCAACAGATCATAATGAATATTTTATTTGTCTCTGCAGTTCATTATTGCTCATAACAGCAGGCATTTCCATTTTTCAGCTACCTGTTTATGTGATGTGTATTTCAATACACAATGCAGTTATATTTTCTGTCCTTTTTTTTCAAGAATTAGAAGGTGAGGGAGAGGTTAGTGTCAATGCTATAATCACAGGCCACTCATATCAGCAAGTTCAAACCTTATATTAGGAATGCATGTTGGTGTTGGTGAGCTTGAAATCCAGGGAGCCAGATGCTGGTTAGGCAATGACAGGAATGTATAACTGCACAAAGGTGAACCTTCATTAAATAGTGTACATAGAAAACTATATAAAATAGGTTGCAAAACAAAGTATAGAATTTTTGTTATTAGTAAAAGAGTAAAAAAAAAAAAAAAGTAACAAAAAAAGTAAAATGTTTGTTATTATAAAATTAGAAGAATACTAATATCATCAATAATATACATACTCCACGACAAATAATCTTAAATGACAGTAAAAAAAGAGAGATAGTGTGATAAGACAGAAATAGATAGATAGATAGATAGATAGATAGATAGATAGATAGATAGATAGATAGATAGATAGATAGATAGATAGATAGATAGATAGATAGATAGATAGATAGATAGATAGAATAAGGAGTTGTGATATATAGTACAAATGCAGAACAGATATAATAACACATACCAAATATCATTACATTTTTATTGAAAAAAAAAACTGTACATGTCCTTGAGTTATCTATTTTTTCATTCCAATTGCATGTACTTTAGACATTCGAGTGTTCTTGAAAAAGCTAACTGGAATTATTTTAACATATCAGGTTACATTAATGTGACATTACGTGTGAAGTAGTACATTCTGTAATCTCTTTGGTGGAAATATTATGCAAATTATTTGTAAATGTGGCAGCCTGAGGAGCAGAGCTGAATTAACATCTTCCATTGTGAGAATATAGTCAATAATTTTCAGTTCATAAGATGCAGAATTTGGTGTTCTGTGTTTTATTAGCAGCAGAAGTAGAAAAAAAAGGAAACACTGCCATCTCCTGGACTCTTATGAGTAATACAGGATTGTGAATACTGAACTGAAATTAGCAACGATAGTGTTTATAAATACGGTAAATAATGGCAAAATCTTTATCAAGGATTAAAAGTATGGAGTTCATATTTTTTTTATTTCATTATTGTTAATACTTTTCATAGTTTGTGTATGCTTAATAACCTTAATAAGTATAAATGAGAAGAAAGCTAGAAAAAGACAAATCAGTATGTTTAATGGCACTGTATATATAATAGAAAGAACCCAAGAAATCTTTTTTAACTTAAGTTAGCCAATAAATGGTATATCTTAAACTCCATACATTTTGCATTAATGTATGATTAATATTGTGCAAAATTCTACTACTGTTACATATCATAGTAATACTGTTTTCTGAGTTTATGTACAACACACAAATGGTATAAGGTCTATAACTGTAATTTGAGTTCTTTACAATTAAAATATTATCTTTTAGATCTGCAACTGGATATACTGCCCTAGAAATACATTTACCTACTAATGGAATACAATATCAGTGAGAAATATACATCACATAGCATAATTTTGTGCCACACCACCTACATACTTCTAAATATCCACACTGCATTCCTGCTCTTTGGCTATTAGTATTGTACACATACGACATACATAAGACTATGGTGCTTATTAAGCTATATGGGAGCCACAGGGAATTGTGAGATCCATACGTTTTTGTTTCCGCTAACAGAAGTTATATGCAGAAGATTACTGACATGTACATAGTGGGGTTGATTTACTAAACATTTTAAAGATGTTCATTTAGGAAAGTAAATATTTAACTTTCAAAAGTACATGCTAGCAAAAAATGTAAACATG
Source organism: Glandirana rugosa (assembly GCA_018402905.1). Classification (NCBI taxonomy): domain Eukaryota; kingdom Metazoa; phylum Chordata; class Amphibia; order Anura; family Ranidae; genus Glandirana; species Glandirana rugosa. The sequence continues at coordinate 176,045 of BLSH010453222.1, forward strand.
TGTTTGATTTTCATGCCAAATCATGCAAGAGCGAAACAGGATTTTTGTATTCATATGATTGCCTAACTGAAAACAGCATCACGCTATTTACTAAGTTTAGTGATCAGTCACTTTGCAAAGAGAATATTCACTTTTTTTGTAAATATTTTTTATTGAATTTTATGAAAATACAGTTTTACTAACATACAATGCATAAATTGTTGAGTTTGTTCAGACAGATGGGTATACAGGAAACAATTCCATGTACTTTGTACTCATATTGGTAGTGTGGAACATACAAAAGAGAAATGTATGAAAGCATTGGTATTGTAGGATATAATTAAGTTTAGGGAAAAGAAAAGAAAAGAAAAGAAAGAAAACAAGGGGAGAGGGAAGGGGAGCAACAGGGGAGGGGGAGGAGAGCACAGAAGTGGGGTCTGCTAGTTGGTTTATTATGTACTCCATCAACATCAAATCTCATAATGCAGTAACAAAATTTGTGTACCAGTGTTCCCAAGGAGTCCATAGGTTGGTGAATTTGGTTTCTGAGGCTTTCCCACGTGACATTATAGACTCGTGTGTGTAATGGGTTTGCACTAGGACAATTACCTCAGCCAATATTGGAATATCACTTGTCTTCCCATTTCTGGCGATAAGTCATCTGGTTGATAGGAGTATGTGAGTAACCACTGGTCTAAGCTGTGATGGAATTAGATCAATGGTTATGTTTAGAATGGCCAATTGTGGAGTTAGTGTGATGTTAAGCTGTGTGATGTCGTTTATCAGTTTTGCGATTTCATTCCATAGTGTGGTCACCCGGGGCATGTCCAAACAATATGGGACAAGGTACCTGTTTGTCCACAGCCTCTCCAGCAGGAGGGTGATAGTTGTGGGTAGATTGTGGTTAGTCTCTGCAGTGTCAATTCCCATAATGCTGTGCAACTGGTGGCTTTGTAGATTGAGCGTAAAGCTGATTGCCATTGTTTTTCAGTGAATTGTGATTGTATTTCTGTTTCTCATTCTCTAAAGGGCTTAGGTTTATTGAATGTTTTTTTCTTGCAAAGTTGAGTATATTAGAGAGGTCCCTTTAGATTTTATACTGTTTGTAAAGAAATAGTTCCATATATCAGCAGGCAAAGCTCCTTCTAGGTTTGGATATGAAGAGAGTCATTGTTGGATTCTATAGTAAGTAAGGAAGTCTTTGCTAGGTGCCTTGAACTGTTCTTGCAGTTGTGTGAATGTTTTGTGATGTACTATAGTGTGAAGTTCCAAAGTGTCATGTACTTGTTCTATTAATCAGTTTGGTATATTTATGTCAGGGGCTAATAAATGGAGAGTAAGGAGAGGTATGAGAAGGATCTTGGTGGGAAGATGTGTCCATCTAGAGCGGTGTAGTGTTTTCAATGCTTTGACTGAGGCTTGTATAGTCGGGGAATGGTATTTGAGAGGAAATTTGGCAACTGGGCTATAAAACACCCAGTAATAGAGCACCCTCTTCCTATCAACGCATTAGATGATCGAATGCCCATGTTGTCAACGACACCCCTTCAAATACACGGCATTAAACTCGTTCAAGATCTACTTACAGGAAAGATCCCTAAGACCATCACTCAGCTAATGACAGAATATCACCTTCCATACCACCTACAATTCACAAGTGCTAGGATCTTACAATTTCTTAAAGTGCACCCATTAGTAGGCCTACGAGTCCCCCCAAGTATATGGAAATTTTATGAAACATCCAACTCAAATAGCAAAGGAATAACTATTTTTAATAATATTCTACAAGAGAAAGACACCTTCACAAAATCAAAAAATATAGAGAAATGGGAATTCGGGCTTAACACCACCTTCCAGGACACTCAATGGAAGATAGCGTTAAGAGAACTACAAATAAATACACATTGCACAAACCACTGGGAAATGACACTTAAAATCACTAACAGGTGGCAATATACCCCATGTAGACTATCAAAACTTTTTCCAGAATCTTCTCCACTCTGCTGGAAAGAATGTGGTCTCAGTGGTAATCTTTTACATACATTTTGGGGATTCCCAAACCTAACTAGTTTCTGGAACCAAACCTTCCGACTAATATCATCCATAACGGGGATCTTAACAAAACCCAAACCTGAACTCTCCATACTCCATATAGGCATAGAAAACTTCCCTAAGAGCCTCAGACCTGTGGTCACACATGTATTGCTAGCTGCCCGGACCCTGGTACTACAAAACTGGAAATCCACCAATAGCATAAATATATCTGACTTGAAAACACTAGTAAATAGGACTCACTCCCTTGAACGCCTACTGGCGATAAATTCCGGTAAAGGGCATACCTTCGACCGATTGTGGAACATATCTGTATTCCATTAAAAAAAACTGAATAAAAATGTAATGTGAAAAAAAATGTGGTGTTATCGCTCTCACTCTCTCATACTGGTCACCGGAAGTTCAACATGGCACGTACGTGACATAGACGTATGAGTGCTGTCAGCATTGCTGCAGAGGTTGAAGGGGTGGGGGGTCAGCCTGTCAGTGCTCAGACCATACGCCACACACTGCTTCAAATTGGTCTGCATGGCTGTCATCCCAGAAGGAAGCCTCTTCTAAAAATAATGCACAAGAAAGACCTCAAACAGTTTGCTGAAGACAAGCAGACTAAGGACATGGATTACAGGAACCATGCCCTGTGGTTTGATGAGACCAAGATAAACTTATTTGGTTCAGATGGTGTCAAGCGTGTGTGGCGGCAACCGGGTGAGGAGTACAAACACAAGTGTTTCTTGCCTACAGTCAAGCATGGTGGTGGGAATGTCATGGTCTGGGGCTACATGAGTTCTGCCGGCACTGGGGAGCTACAGTTCACTGGAGGAACCATGAATGCCAACATGTACTGTGACATACTGAGCAGAGCATGATCCCCTCCCTTGGCAACAGAGCAGTATTCCAACATGATACTGACCCCAAACACATTTCCAAGACGACCACTGACTTGCTAAAGTAGCTGAGGGTAACGTTTATGGACTAGCCAAGCACATCTCCAGACCTAAACCCTATTGAGCATCCTCAAATGGAAGGTGGAGGAGCACAAGGTCTCTAACATCCACCAGCTCCATGATGTTGTCATTAAGGAGTGGAAGAGGACTCCAGTGGCAACCTGTGAAGCTCTGGTGAACTCCATGCCCAAGAGGATTAAGGTAGTGCTATAAAATAATGGTAGCCACACAAAATATTGACGCTTTGGGCCCAATTTGGATATTTTCACTTAGGTAGGGACTCACTTTTGTTGCCAGCAGTTTAGACATTAATGGCTGTGTGTTATTTTGAGGGCACAGTAAATGTACACTGTTATGCAAGCTGCACACTCACTACTTTACATTGTAGCAAAGTGTCATTTCTTCAGTGTTGTCACATAAAAAGATATAATCTTGTGAGGGGTGTACTAACTACTGTGAGATACTGTACATTAGGGGGCTTATGATTCAAATGGCAGCCAGGGAAAATATGCAAAAAAACAAGCTATGTCTGATCTGTTATCTTCTATAAAATGGCTAGAGTCTCAACATGAATCATCCTTGGCGGAAGACAAACTATGAGAGCTAACTCAACAGAGACAAAAATTAAAAGAAATGCTAGAAAAGGAACATGAGAAAGCCTTAAGAAAATTTAAATTTCTACTCTATTCCCAAGGTAACAAGGCAGGTCCTTTTTTGGCGAAATACCTTAGACGTAGACAGCTTAAATCTAAATTGGCCTATATTAATGATCACCTAACACAAACCATAGTGTTTCATCCTCAACACATAGCAAATGTATTTCAAAATTACTGTAAGGAACTGTACAATGTGAGGTCTGATACCTCAACTCCTCAACCAACAGAACCATTAATATCATTTTTTTTAGATAAACTCTCTTTACCATCTGTGTCCAAGGAGGATTTAGAATACCTCAATTCCACAATCACAGAGGATGAGACTCTGCCGTTATAAAATCTCTACCTAATAACAAGTCACCAGGGGCTGGGTTCACAGCAGAGTATTATAAATCTTACAAAGAGGAACTAATCCTGCATATGACCACCCTATTCAATGCTACTACATCAGATGCCAAATTTACCCCAGAAATGCAATTAGCCACTATAATAACCTTGCCAAAGCCCAGAAAAGCTCCAGACTACCCACCAAATTTCCACCCAATATCTCTGTTGAACACAGATTTAAAAATATATGCTAAAATAGTAGCCAACAGACTGGGCAAGATCACTCCCAAGCTAATAAAGGCTGACCAAGTCGGCTTTGTACAGGACAGGCAGGAACCCGATGGTACATGCAGAATGCTTAACCTCAAAAAAACTATCATCAGTCTTTTTGGCCTTAGATGCTGAAAAGGCCTTTGATAGGATACACTGGGGCTACCTGCAAGCTACCCTACAAAAATTTGGCCTTCCAGGATTTGTATTATCAGCTAAATTAGCACTCTATTCCTCCCCATCAGCAAATATATTCACCTTCAATGTACTATCCAGCACCTTTCAAATAAGGAATGGCACCAAACAAGGGTGTCCTTTGTCACCCTTGATCTTCATGTTAATTATGAAACCCCTTGCAGAGGCCATTAGAAACCACCAGACAATTAAAGGAATTGCTATAACGGGACATCAGCACAAAATATGGCTATTTGCTGACAAATTAGTCTTGACTCTGACAGAACCAGAATTGTCATTGGCTACTTTAAAAGACACAATAGAAGAATTCAGTCACGTTTCCTATTATAGATTAAACACATCTAAATCCTTAATATTGCCCTTGAATGTACCCAAAAATGTGCAGAAACATTTACAAGCAAAATCTCCCTAATCTTGGGTTCACAATCAACTATCATATCTAGGTATTTCTCTGACTTCCCCAACTAAGAACCTGTATTTAGCTAACTTCTCGCCACTTATCCAGATCATATCTCAAGATTTCTAAGTTTGATCTCAACAGGCTAGGAAGAATAGCGGCCTATAAAATGATGGTACTTCCAAAGATCCTATACCTCTTTAGGACCATACCTATGATATTACCAAAACATTTCTTCTATAACTAGTCCCTAGTTATAAATAATGATCTACCTTCATTACTTCTAGCTATCAGAACAAATCTCTCAGTGAACATTCCCCAATTCCCCACCATTCAAACCTCTGTGACAAAAGTAGATACACAACCATTAAATTACCAACTCCGATGTCAATACTGGGGCACATTATCCCATCAGTAGCAATTCAAAAAAACAAAAGAGTCACAAGGAACAATCTACATTAGATACTTTAAAATAGAAGGCTTAACAGACTATGCATACACTGCATTACAAATAAAACATCTTTTGTCAAAAAACAACCTCAATGAAGTAACAGTCCATAACGAAATATGGCAGGTACTTCAAAAAAGACAATTAAAAAAAAGGGGGTATTTCTCTGTTTTATAAGTACTTTCAACCCCCAAACAAAGATATTAAAACATTTATGGCAGTTTGGGAAACAGAGTTAGCCCAAAACGTCAAATACAGTATATAGAATGGCGTCACGCATGGGAAATCACCTCATCATCATAGGACCTATCTTACCCCACAGAGATTACCCCATAGAGATTAGCTAAAATGTTCCCTAATACAAGTCCCAACTGTTGGAGGGGATGCAGAGAACCTGGTACAATATATCACCTATTATGGAGTTGCAGACATGTGAGCAATTTTTGGGAAGAAGTATTTTTCATTGATTTCTAGAGTTACAGGGACCTTTACCCCACCAGAACCTGCAGTAGCTCTTTTACATCTCACACTAGAAAAAAACGCTAAAACATGTTCATACCCTAACAATACAAATCCTAACAACCGCTTGCTTGGCTATCGCATTTCCCTGGAAAACCAATCTTATCCCCAATACCACAGAGGTGGTACCAGAGTCCAGACATCAGACTATTATGAGAAGATTATGGCGTTCAATGCAGATGCAACACACAAATATGATAACAAAAACCGTTAAGGAATCCCTTTAGATCTGGTATCCTTGTCTACATAGGGTGGACTAATCTCCGTGGTGTCAAAGTTGCAATAACACCTAACTATAGCTTTCTTTCTCTATTTAATTTCTTCCTTTCCTCTTCTCAAATCTCTATCTGTTCTTTACCTCTCCTACCTTTCACTATACTAACACTATTACTTGTTTAGAGAGAGGTATTTACAAAATGTCGAAAGCTCTAGAAGTTAAATATTGAAAGACTAAAGGGTAACAATGTCTGAGAGCACAGTTTTGTTCACCACTTTTAGCGACAGTACCTAAACTATAAATTAATATTAATCACCTAGATATCATACCTATTAAGCAGATAGGTGAATGTTATTGGAAAACCTAATAAAAACTATTTGAAAAGAATAGAGGGGAGAGTGGAGGATTGAGGAATTGTCTCTCCAAATCCTTGCAGAAGGGCTTGGGGACAATGTATCAATGGTGATGGTAATGGGGGTGTGGTCAGACCACATAATTGTGGATATAGTTGAGTCTGAGATGTTGGATAGCGTACACTTGTCTACCAAAAAATAGTCAATTTGGGTATATGTGTTGTGGGGGTGGGAAAAAAAGGAGTAGTCATGTTCGGTAATATGGTGACACCTCCATACATCATACAAGCCATTGTACCTTATGAAAGTCCCCATTTGGGAGGGGAGTCTGATTATACATGGAGAAGTGTGCATTAAGTTGTCTGGTACAATGTTGAAGTCGCCACACATGACTAGGTGTCCTTGGTGGAACTTGTTATTTTTTTCATTTGTTTATTCAGGAGTAGTGTTGAGCGAACCTGGACTGTAAAGTTCGGGTCCGTACCGAACTTTGGGGTGTCCGGGACCCGGACCCGAACTCGGACTTTTCAAAAAAAGTCTGGGTTCGAGTCTGGGGTTCTGGTAATTTTACTAAAAGTTCTGAAAATGGCTGTAAAAAAGTCCAGGAAAGTCCTAGAGGTCTGCAAAAGGAAGGAAAATGGGGGTACGGGTAGGATAAGTGCCCTACAAAGAAATGGGGACAGGGAAATAACTAAAAGCATTTTTAAAAAAATAATTTCATAAAAAAAATCAAAAATGGAGGTGGATGTGGACCATCTTCAAACTGTGTCTGAAAAGTATTAATTAATGGTAGAAGCCATATCACTGTTCTAAAATCATCTTCAAACTGTGTAAAAAAAGTATAAATAAGCCGGGAGAACCCATATCACTGTTCTGCAAGCATCTGGAAACTGTGTTTAACACTTTAACTAAAACCGGGAGAAGCCATACTACTGTTCTGCAAACATCTGGAAACTGTTTGTAACACTTTAACTAAAACCGGGAGAAACCATACTACTGTTCTGCAAACATCTGGAAACTGTGTGTAACACTTTAACTAAAACAGGGACAAACTGTTCTGCAAACATCTGGAAACTGTGTGTAACACTTTAACTAAAACCGGGCGAACCCATATCACTGTTCTGCAAACATCTGGAAACTGTGATATATCACTGTTCTAAAATCATCTAAAAACTCTATGTGAAACTATAGCAGAGCGAAACCATATCCCTGTTCTGCTATCTGCTATAGTTTAACACACAGTTTCCAGATGTTTGCAGAACAGTTTGTCCTGGTTTTAGTTAAAGTGTTACACACAGTTTCCAGATGTTTGCAGAACAGTGATATGGGTTCGCCCAGTTTTAGTTAAAGCGTTACACACAGTTTCCAGATGTTTGCAGAACAGTAGTATGGTTTGTCCCGGTTTTAGTTAAAGTGTTACACACAGTTTCCAGATGTTTGTAGAACAGTGATATGGTTTGTCCCGGTTTTAGTTAAAGTGTTACAAACAGTTTCCAGATGTTTGCAGAACAGTAGTATGGCTTCTCCCGGTTTTGGTTTAAGTGTTACACACAGTTTCCAGATGCTTGCAGAACAGTGATACGGGTTCTCCCGGCTTATTTATACTTTTTTGACACAGTTTGAATAATGATTTTAGAATAGTGATATGGCTTCTACCGTTAATTAATACAAAGTTCGGGTTCTGTCCGGACCCGAACCCGGACTTTGTTCCGAAGTTCGGCCGAACCAGCAGAACCCGGACTTCCAGAAGTTCACTCAACTCTATTCAGGAATCTAATTTGTTTGGAGTTAGGAGCGTATAGATTTACAATGGTACATCTGGAATTATCAAGGGTACAGTCGAGAGCGAGGTACCTGCCTTTAGGGTCAGATAAACAATTATGAAGCGTGAAGGAGATAGTGTCTTTAAACACTATCAGCATCCCATTCTTTTTGGAAGGGTCTCAGGCCTTCTAGGGTGCTGCTCATGCTGGCTTGATGTGTCACTATCCAATAGCAGAAAGGCATATTGGACAGTCAGAGGAAACCTAACAGCTGTCCAGGAACAGCAACACATCTGAACCAAGATTTTAAAAAAAAAAGAGTTATTTTAAACTTTTTTTGAGAGTTTGTTAGCTTGGTTTTGTCACAAATAAAGTTGGGTGAAAAAATGGCTGCTTTGCATATAAATACGCCCACTTGGGAGGCAATCTTCCCTTTGGCCTGAACACATGGCTGGCTGCTGCCATGTTGGTTTGTCTGGAGTTTATTGTTGGTACTATCCCTTATCCCTCTATAGAGGAAGGTGCATTATGGGCCTTGTGGTCCTGGAAGGGAGGTGAGCGGCAGTGTGTTCATGTCTGGTGGAGGATCCTGTTTGCACACTTGTGTCTGTCCTTTTCCTGTGGCACCAGAGGGACTATCTTCTTACTTCAAGAGAGTTATATATACAGAGAGCATTAGATATGTATTATTCTCTTTTGCATACACTGAGTATATCCAGCTGATCTAATTCAAGGAATCATTGCAAGGAAAACCCCAGAGGGGAAAGTGTTTTATAGGCTTATCAGCCTGCAGAATTAAGGTGAACGGCAGTGTGTGTCGGATTTGAGGATTGTTTTATGCCAAAGAATTTGCCATCATCCCTCAAAGGACGTTTATGAACTGATTTATGCATATACCTTTTAAATAATTTTTTACATACAGTGGCAATTTTATGTCATTTGTTATGTGATGATTTATCTTTGATACTTCGAAGCACCTTATAGATCCAATATATATGGATTATGAATTTATCTAGCATAGCGGTGCACTCTGTTTCTTTGTTATTTAATGGTGTTGTGAATTTAACATAAGTGTTCAGCTTGCTGTGTGATACTATTATTTACTGTTTAATTTTGCGCTGAATATTATTATTGGGTTTTAAGAAGTAATTATCACCACCCTTTTGTATCCTGAAGGCCCACCAGAAAGCATTCGCTCGGATGCAGTGGGCAGACTCAGTGAACGGCATTTTCCTGAGAGACTCCCCCCACCATGAAACAGGCCGAAAATGGCAGAAGAAATGCCGAGTGTGTTCCAGAAGAGGAACTAGAAGAGACACAGTATATTATTGTCCACAATGTCCTTCCCAACCAGGCATCTGTATAGGCAAATGTTTCCGCCGTTACCATATTTTTGTACATTATTAGTGAAGTATGGTAATTCTCATTTCCTGTCATTTTCCTCCACACCCCTTATGCCACTGCACTGCACTATACATACCGATGCCTTCTCCGGAAGTGACCCTGGCCTGTTATACGACAATGCTTCTGCCTAATACTAAATGTACATCTGCCTACTCCAGAACTGACCCTGGCCTGTTATACGACAACGCTTCTGCCTAACGCTAAATATACCTCTGTCTGCTGTGGAACTGACCCTGGCCTGTTATACGACAATGCTTCTGATGGATAAAAAATAGAGAACTGGCACCCTGTAGAGAAGCTGAAACAATGGTTGCTGCCCCTTTAAAAACCATTAGTGGCACCAAGTGAAATATATAAATAAAGGTGTATGGCGCTGACCCAGCTTCATATGTGAGTACAGAAAATTATTAAATGCAATTCAATCAATAACATAAAGTCCATAAATCAATAAAAAGTTCATAAATCAATGAAAATCCATGCAATGTGACCCAACACCATGTGAAATAATCTTCTAGTCCAATTTGTGACAGTATTCCACCAATGTGCAGCTTGGAATAAAGGTGGCAACTCACCAGATGTTTTGACCCCCTTTTTACAGGATGATCAAAGGTCGCTTATGGAAAACCGATGTTTCCCAATGCAAGTGTGTGTCTTCACCCCCTTGAAATCCGTCTGAGCCAACTAAATAGATGCAAATGATTCCGCAAGGGACAATGTGAAAACATTCATAGTGTAGTATGTTTATTTAGAGTTAAAAAGCTTAAAAGATTAGAAGTAGTGTTGAGCGAACCCGGACTGTAACGTTCGGGTCCGTACCGAACTTTAGGGTGTCCGTGGCACGGACCCGGACCCGGACATTTCAAAAATCGTTCGGGTTCGGTCCGGGGTTCTGCTATTTTACTCCACGTGTTGAGAAGCTGCAGGGCAGCCAATCAACAAGCGTTTCACTGGTTTGCCCTTAGAAGCCATCACAGCCATGCCTACTAATGGCATGGCTGTGATTGGCCGGTGCATCATGTGACCCAGCCTCTTTATAAGCTGGAGTCACAGTGCTGCAGTCACATGCTCCTTGGGTTAGTATAGGGAAAGGTAGCTGACGGCGTGAGGGACAGATTTTAGCCATTTTAAGACCTGATCCTGCATCCTGAGATAGATTACTTTACTACTGCTGTCTGTGCTGTTGCTCTGAGGACAGATAGCAGAAA
>BLSH010453222.1:212950-223974 GCA_018402905.1 Glandirana rugosa
AATTTGACTCTTTACCCCTGTCTCTATATTTACAACTCGTCTCAAAGAAAACCTCTCCCTTCATTGCCATTTGAGTTATCTCATCAATCAACAAGTTATCATAAGCTTCACTCTGTCCTGGGGGTCTGTATACTATTCCAATTCTAAGGGAAGATCCCCCTCTGGTTGGAAGGCAGACCCAGAGGGTTTCAAGTATTTCATTTGTCTTTTGAATTAATGATAGTTTTATGCCATTTTTTACATATATGGCAACTCCACCTCCCCTCTTCCCTACTCTGTCATTCCTGTATAGTGTGTACCCTGGTATAGTTATTTCCCAGTCATTTGAATCCTTGAACCATGTCTCTGTAATTGCAACAAGGTCCAAGTTATCCCTAGATATAAGAGCTGTCAGTTCACAAAGCTTGTTGCCTAAACTACGGGCATTAGTGCACATGACATGACAAACACTGCTTCCTTTTTATTAACAGAAACTTCAACTGAAGTGACCACCTCATCAGCCCAGTCATTACCAACATGAATCCTCACATTTGTTTCAACCTGCTGGGGACAGAAACTCTGCTCAACATTTATATCTCTGTCCCCATTTCTCAGTTTAAATGCATGCCCAAAAAGTTGCTAAATTCCATACCAAGAAGTTGTCCATTTATAAGATATTTTCTACACATACCATGTACATAGCATAAATTACACTCCAAAATACATTCTGCTACTCCTCCTGAGTATGACGATACCACATGTGTGAGATATTTACACAGCCTGGCCACATACAGAGGCCCAACATCCAAGGAGCACCATCAGGTGTTCTAGGAACATACATCGTGCATCTAATTTCCTGACAACCTATCACATTTTTAAAAGCCCTTTATATTTTTAAGATATAGCATGAACATACCAAGAATTACACCCCAAAATACATTCTGCTGAGCAAAGGGTAAACAAAAGATTACCTGTGGGTTTAGTAGTGCCGCTGTTCACAGGAGCAGAGCCCTGATCCAGGCAGCAGGCAGGGATGTGGTCAGCGACAGCGAACAGAATTGTCCAGGCAGCAGGCAGGAATATTGTCCATAGTCCGTACAGGCAGGGGTACTGTCCATATACAGTCCAGGGTCAGTGCAGTTGGAGATATTACCGGCAGTGCCAAAATATTGATCCTGGTAGTAGGCAAGAACAGGATCCACAGTACGGGTAGCAAGCCAGGAAAGAATGGGGACAGGAGTAGAGGCTTCTCCCTCCCAAATCTCTTTGAAGCCTCCGAGTCTCTAGACCCTTATCCGGAAATGAGAAAACTAAAAAATTATTTTTTTCATCCAGAAAGACTAATTCTGGAACCCCCTCACATATGTGAGACCCCTGTGTGTGAATCCCATTATTCCAGCAGCAGGCTAAAAGATCAGTCCAAGAGGTAGGCAAAAAAACGTGGTAAACCGGTCCAGAGTCAGTTCCAGAGCAAGCAGAGGTATGTTTACATTAGGCAGAAGTGTGGTCATATAACAGGCCATGGTCAGTTCCAGAGCAGGCAGATGTATGTTTACGTTAGGCAGAAGAGTGGTTGTATAGCAGGCCAGGGTCAGTTCCGAAGCAAGCAGATGTATTTTTAGCATGAGGCAGAAGCGTGGCCGTATAGTAGGCCAGGGTCAGTTCCGAAGAAGGTAGCGGTATGTGCAGTGCAGTGCAGTGGCATAAGGGGTGGGGCTTTAAATGACTTTACCATACTTCACTATTGATGTAATGGTAAATAAGGTATGGTAACGGGGGAAACAGTCACCTATACAGAGGCCTGGTTGGGAAGGGCATTGGGGACAAAAATACACTGTGTCTCTTCTACCACCTCTTTTGGAGCACAACCGGCATTTTTTCTGGCGTCTTTGGCCTGTTTTACGGATAGGGAGCTTTTCAGGAAAGTGACGTTCTTGTAGTCTGCTCACTGAATCCGAGCGAATATTTTCTGGTGGGCCTTCAGGGTACACTAGGGTGGTGATGACTTGTTCATGGTATTGTAGAAAGGATATGGGGTTCTCAATTGATTTTTGGTAAATAATATAACTGTTATACATGGCCAAACTGAAAAGCTATATGGAAACTTTTTTGTACCAGTGGCGGGATTTTCTTGTGGGAAGGTAGGTCATCTGGTCATTGAAGTCGACACCCCTCATGAACAAATTATAATCCTGGTCACAAGCTGGCTTGCGGATTGTGTCTCCTCTCCTCCTGGGGATTTCCACATAGGTGTCATTGTGTATTGAAGTCAGCATGTGGATGTTCCATCTGTCCCTCCACTTGACAGCCAATAGCTCCTGATTCCGCAAAGATGCAGTCTCCCCTCTTTGTAGCCTTTCGTTAACAAGCTTTGCGGGAAGCCTTTTCTGTAGGCTCTGACCGTACCGCATGCTGGAGTCTGCCTCCAGTAAAAGTTGCGGGAGAGGGGCAAACTTGAATAAAAGTTATCCACATAAAGGTGGTAACCTTTTCCAAGTAGTGGATAAATAAGCTCCCAAACAACCTTTCCACTGGCTCCAATATATTCAGGGCATTCACGGGGATGCAGTTGGGTGTCCTTTCCTTCATAGATCAAGAAGGAATAGATGTAGCCGGTGACACGGTCAGAAAGTTTGTACACTTTAACCCCATATCGGGCCCTTTTGCTGGGGATAAACTGTTTTATGGCCAGCCTGCCTGTGAATTTTATAAGGGACTCGTCAATAGAGATGTTTTGGTTGGGGGTATATAATTGGGCAAATTTTTCAGAAAAATAATTTAGAAGGGAGCCATTGCGTGGACGGCACTGTGCGTTATCATTATAGTGGAGGAACCGCATAATTCTAAGGTATCTTGACCTTGGCATGAGGGATGAATAGATTGGCATGTGGTGAATGGGCTTGGTAGACCAATAGGAGTACAGTTCGTTTTTTTTGTGATTCCCATATTAAACGTTAGGCCTAAAAAAAGTTTAAATTCCTCCACTGTAAGTTCTCTCCATTCAAAGGGTCAGGCGTAACTAGAACCAGGGTTGTTTGCGATGAACTGCTGGGCATAAAGGTTGCACTGGGCGACGATGGAGGACAGAAAATCTTCTGTAAAAATGAAATTTAAAAAATCAATTAGGGCAAAACCTTCAGTGTTCACCTGGACAACTGGCTGGGCAGTGAAAGGGGGAAGGTTTGCTGCTCCGGAATTAGATGGAAGCCACAGGGGGTTCAAAAGGGCATAGAGAAGGCTGGCATGGGTCCTCAACCTTTGGGGCTGAGATGACACCACACTAGTGCTTGGCCTTTGTTGCAGTGGCACTGCACTAGAGGTGGATGGCACTGTGCTAGATGTGGATGGCATTGCACTAGATGTGGATGGCACTGCTTCAGAGGTGGATAGCACTGCACTTCTTGTAGTAGCCTACTGCTCCTCGCCAGAACGCCTTCTTTTCATGGGCACCAGTTCCTCTTCCTCTGATTCTGAATCAGACCCACTGCTTTCAAAGGGCTCATAATCCAAATCAGAATTGGACGCAGACTCAGAGAGCTTCCCGCTGCTCTCTTTGCTCAGGCTCAGGCTCAGAATCTGGTATGCCTTCTCAGCAGAATATTTTTTTGCCATACTGGTGACTGGTGCGATGTGGATACACTGATGGGTGCTGATGAGGTTGCACTGATGTGCACTAATGCACTGCGGCTGCACTGATTAGCTGGCACTGCTGAGGTGGCACTGACAGGCGCTGATGAGGATCCAATAATAGGGCACTGATGAGCATTCACTTATGGGCACTGATGTGCACAATTGGGCACTGTAGTGGTGCTGATGGGTGCTGATGGGCTGCTAGTGGCAATGAAGGCACAGATGAGCACTGTAATGGCACTGATGAGCACTTTAGTGGCAATGAAGGCACATGTGGCACTGGTGTAGCACTGTAGTGAAACTGATAACACAGAAGCACTGTAGTGGTACTGATGTGCACAGGTGGCACTGATGAGCACAGGTGGCACTGATGGGCATGCCGGTGGCACTGATTTGATACTGATGGCAAAGGTGATTACTGTAGTTGCACTAATGCAGCACTGATGAGTACTGTCACTGATGAGCATGTTAGTGGCAATGAAGGCACAAATATCACTGGTGTGGCACTGATGTGGCACTGATGGGCATGTGTGGCACTGTGGTGATACTGATGGCACATTTAAGCACTGTATTGGCACTGATTAGCACAGGTAGCACTGATGACACAGCTAAGCACTATAGTGGCACTGTTTAGCACATGTAGCACTGATGGGCACCGGTGGCACTGATGGACACCGGTGGCACTGGTGGGCACAGGTGGCACTGATGGGCACACTGATGGCACAGGTGAGTACTGTAGTTTGACTGATGAGCACTATAGTGGCACAGGTGGCACAGATGATCACTGGTGTGTGGCACTGGTGTGGCACTGGTGGGGCACTGGTGTGGCACTGATTGCACAGCACTGTAGTGGCACTGATGGGCACAGGTGGCACTGGTGGGCACAGGTGGCACTGGTGGCACTCTGGTGGCACTGATGGGCACTCTGGTGGCACTGATGAGCACAGTGGTGGCACTGATGGCCCTGTAGGGCACTTTAGTGGCACTTTATTAGCACTGATGGCACTGTAGGGCACCGATGTGGCACTGTGGTGCACTGTGGTGGCACATGTGGCACAGGTGTGACACTGGTGGCACAGATGTTGCACTAGCAGCAGAACTTGAACTCTGCTGGTCACTGCTGGGCACGGCTGGGCACTGCTGGGCACAGTATATTTTAAAAAAAAACTTACAGTCTTGCACTGCAGGGCATCAATCTCTCTCCTCTCCTCACAAACTAGATCGGTGTGAGGAGAGGAGAGAGCTGACACTCTTGATGACCCTGCAGTGTTTACATTGTGATCATGCCGTCGTTGGACAGACTGATCACGTGGAAAAGGGCCGCTGCCATTGGCCCTTTACCGCAATCCATGAGCCCCCGGGTCCCGTGAACCCAGCAAGCACGGAGACTCACATGTGTGCGCCCCAGGGGGCGCGCGGGAGCGTGATTCTAGGAGGGCGTTATAGTACGCCCTCCCAGAACAATGGATCCCACTTGCGGCCGTGTAATTACATTACACGGTCAGCAAGTGGTTAAAAATCTAGAAGTGGGTAGTAACTATCCTCCGATGTTCCGCAAGCTCGAGGATGATCTCAAGCTTTGGTCTAAGCAGGATATCTCATGGCTTGGGAGAGTTAACTCAGTGAAAATGACCTTGCTGCCTAGACTCCTCTACCTTTTTCGCTCTTTGCCAGTCCCAATCCGGAAGGATCACCTTTCCTCTTTTCAAAGTAGAATCCTTAAATTCATCTGGGGGAAATCAGGGTATAGGATCCCCCAACATACCCTATTTCATCATAGACGGAGGGGAGGACTAGGTCTACCCCATCTAGTGAGATATTTTCAAGCCCCCAGGCTAGCACAATTGTCTTCTATTTACTTTAGACAGGAGAAGCAGGTCTGGGTGCGGATAGAGAGGCAGGCCACCCCGCGGCACACATTAGATTTTCTCTTATGGTGTTACTCTAAAGATAGACCTCCAATTTTGGCCCCTACACTGGCCTTCTGGGATAAAATCAGACATATCCCCTCCTTAGTGTCCTCAGTCAAACCATTAGCGCACCTCTTTAATAACCCGGATTTTCCCCCGGGGTTAAATATTAAAGCCTTTCAATGGTGGCTAAACAAGGGGCTGTTCACTCTTAAATACTGTGTAAACAAATTGGAGCTCCCAAACTCAGAGAAATTTAAATTTAACCAAGTATCCAATTTTCTTCACAAAATTTGGAGGGATAAACCACTCCCCCCTAGTTTTACTGATTATGAACGTTGGTGTGGTCAGCCATCATTGCAGAAGGGTGGTATCTCGGTCATCTACGAAGCACTCACTCTTCCCGTTAAGAAATCAACTTTTATGATTAAGTGGGAATCAGACTTTCAGTTTGAATGGGAACTTGACAAATGGCAAGCCGCCTGCTTCAAATCTTACAAGGGCATCCTGAACACCACTATTTCTGAAGCCAGTTTGAAAGTTATGATGAGATGGTATCTCACGCCAGCTAGACTGACTAAATTCTACCCAACGGTTGATCCTCTATGCTTCAGGGGTTGTCTTCTTAAGGGCACCTTGGCCCATGTTTGGTGGGAGTGCCCAAGAATACAGTCTTTTTGGTCCAAAATATTCCGTCGTATGCAAAAGGTAACAGGATGCAAACTACCAAGGTCCCCTACTATCGCCCTTTTAAATGAATATATCCCCAATACTACGAAAACCAACAGGAAATTAATTCATTTCATATTACTGGGAGCCAAGATTACAATAGCAAGGGCGTGGAAACAAGAGCAGGTTTCTCTAAAAGCAGCTATCCGGAAAACCTCCTGGTTAATGACACAAGAAAGGTTAGCTAGCATCCTAACAGATAATCTGCACAAATTTGAGCTGATTTGGGAACCATGGGCGACCTTTGTTGGAGTTTCTCTAACTCCTGGCATTCCAGGGCACCAAGCTTTCTGAGCTAACGATAGAATCAGCATCTATCTCGCTGTACCCACTCTCTCCAAGGCTTTCCTCCCCTTATCTTCTCCTTTCCTTATTTCTTTCCTTTCCTTATATTCCTCATTGTGCTTACTGCTACCACTCTGTTCCAGAGGGCGGTAGGGAACGCAATCATAAGACAGAAGGTTAAAGCATCCATAGTGGTTCTTATCTCGACCCAGCAGAGACAACTTCAGGATTTGATTGGGGATTGTGTCCCTCTGGAGCGGCGCTGTGGGGGGGGGGGGGGGAGTCCCCATCTCTCGGCACAGCTTGTTCCCATCGGGGGTGCCGGAGGTCTAGGGGATCTCCCTCTGGGTCTCTCCAGTCCAGACATGCCTAAAAGTGAGCTTAATGAGGGTTGCCATACCTATCGGACCTACACTGGAGGGCTCCAACTTAGTAACAAGGTTTCTGCTGATGGTTGACTTTACCAACACTCTACATTCATAAGCTTTTATTTTGGACTTCTGTGACTCTCACGACTTGATGCTTTCCCTGTTAGTCTGTTAGATTTTCTATGCTTTACCTCGTGTGTTCTTTCAGAACCTCAATGAAAAATTTTGAAACTTTTAGTTATTATGTTCCACAGCTTCAAAGGGTTCTCTAGATGTTTGGGGCCTGTAGGAAAACTCAGGCACAGTTGGTTTAATTCTATACAAATATCTATATTTAAATTACCTGATTTCTTAATTAATATAATAAGGTTCTTTATGATTCCTGTCTATGAATGACTTTCTTCTAACCCTCTGAAGGAAATTCAGGGCTTAATGGTACTGAATTCACTCTTTATTGCCTTATCATATGATGTCTGTTCTACGAGTTTAACTGGTCCCCAATAGGACACACAGTTTTTGTTTTTTTTATCCTGACCACGCCGCTTATATTGTCATAAATGATTATACTACTTTCCTTTGTTTTTGTATGCACTATCGGTATAAATTTGTACTCTTACTATGGCTATTGTCAGTATGGTTATGGAAAATGTTTCTGCATAAGATACTTTGTTATGTATGATAAATTTCAATAAAAATATTGAAAATCTAGAAGTGTCGCACAAAAAAAACCAAAGCTCTACAAGTTTTAGAAGAACTTACATGAGTGAGATCTCTCTTATTTGATGAACTAAACAAAAAAACAAGGCGTAAATTTGCCCTGACGCGTAAACTGTTTTACGAACACGGCAATTAAAGCGGAGCCCTACTAGCCAAAACCTTACAGGCTAAAAAAGCAAGAAATGTTATAAGACAAATATAAAATTCTAATGGCACACTTGCCACAAACAGCAAGGATATAGCTTCATGCTTTGAACACTACTATTCCAAATTGAACAATTTACCTCATTTGAAATCATCCCAAGACCCTGCAACACCTAGACCTACACTCATTACAGACTTTCTGAGGCAGTATACCCCTAATACCCCCAGTTAACAGCACTTTTTATTCCCAACCAAGTTGTGCGCGTGGACGAGTCCCTGATTACATTTTCTGTCCGTCTTGCTTTAAAACAGTTCATCCCCAGCAAGCGTGCCAGACAGGGGGTCAAGATGTATAAGCTCTATGACAGGGCCACAGGCTGTATTTATAGTTTTATGGTTTATGAGCGCAAAGATAGTCATGTAGAGCCGGAAGGATGCCCAGACTGCATAGGGAGCGCTGGCAAGATTGTGTGGGAATTGGTGTCACCCTTATTCAGAAAGAGGTACCAATTGTACATGGACAATTATTACAAGAGCATGCCACTTTTAAAAAGTTGTTTGATCATCAAATTGGCGCATGTGGCACCATGCGACCTAATCGATGGGGCTTCCCCAATGGCTTGTAGATTCCCATCTTAGACAGGGGGAGGGAACCTGCTTGAAGTGTAATAATTTTCTCATGATTAAGTAGAGGGACAAATCGGAATGTTTTCATTCTGACCTCGCTTCATGCAGATACGACCATCCAAATTCCTATGGCGACTGGTGTTTTGGAGATACCACTCTGTGGCCACGATTATATCCTAAATATGGAAGGGGTGGACTTTAATGACCAGTTATTGGTGCCATACCTAATTGCCCATAAGGCCAGATGCTGGTACTAAAAAGTGTCTGTATATTTATTCCAATTGGCTTTGCTAAACGCTCATGTGGACTGACAGGATCCTTCCTCAAATTCCAGGAAGAGATTGCCTCAGCCCTTCCGTTTCCAGATGGAGCTTCACCCCAACGTCACAATGTAAGTACTGTGAGTCAGCTGCATGAGAAACACTTTCCACAACTCCCCCATGGTACCCCAGGCCAAAGAACACCCCAAAAGAGATGTTGTGTCTGCAGACACAGGTGTGACATCCCCACTTATTGTCCCACCTGTCCTGACCAGCCTGGTCTCTGCATCGGAAAATGTTTTGAACGCTACCACACATTACTGGATTATTAGCATAGGGTACAGCAGAAACAGTGATTAGGCACACTTACATAGGGTCTCCAAAGATGCCAGTGCATTTTGAGAGACCCAAACCTGGAACCAGTTAGTTTAGTTACAAAAAAAAGGTGTAACAAAACAAAAAAAAAATGAAAACAAAAAAATAAAAAAATGTTAAAAAAAAATATATATATATATAAAATAAAAAAGCCAAAAACAGTTGTACGTTTCTTTTTTTCTCTCTTGTTTTCTCTCTATTCTCTCTCTATTGTTCTCTCTCCATTGTTAATATTTTTTATGCATACCTGTAATGTTTTGTTACTGTTTTTTATCATGTTTTCTTTGCAGGTATGTATTTTTTTTATGTTACTGCTTGCCTGTAATGTTTTATTGTTAATGTGTTTTATAACTTTTCTTAGCAGGTATGTCATTTTTTATGTTACTGTGTTTTATCAATTGTTTATTTCTTTTCAGGTACACCATTCAGCTGCAGCACTGATTTATATATGGTGACAGCAACAGCGTTTGCTCCCACCATACATAAAGCATCGACTCCAGCTCTGTTGGAGGTGATTTCACCACCACAGTTAAAGAAAGAGCACATATACCAGAGCATAGGGGCAGGGCTGGAAATTGGGGTGGATTGCCCCTATGCTCCGGTATATATTTTTAAAAAGGGGCTATGCCCACAATTAGAAATGGGTGGATGAAGGGAGGTTTTCTAATGGTGACACTCTGGCGATCGTGGCGATAACTCGCATGTGTGGTTTGAACACAATTTTCATATGCGGGCACGACTTACGCATGCGTTTTCTTTGCTGCACGAGCTCGTGGGGACAGTGGCGCTTTAATTTTTTTATATTTTATTATATTTTTTCTTTTAACACTGTTCCTTAAAAAAAAAATCTGATCACTTTTATTGCTATCACAAGGAATGTAAACATCCCTTGTGATAGTAATATATGGTGACAGGTACTCTTTATGGAAGGATGAGGGGTCCCTCCTTTACACTTCACATTATTCAGATCGCCAAAAACAGCAATTCCGAATACTGTCATTTTTTTAAAACCGGCACCGTTAGCCGCCGAGTAAACCAGAATTGACGCTGTAACGTTGCTTCCGAAAATGTACGAAGGACTCCTGATTAGAGTTGAGCGAACCTCTGGAAGTTCGGGTTCTGCTGGTCCAGCCGAACTTCGGGACAAAGTCCGGGTCTGGGTCCGGACGGAACCCGAACGATCGCACGGACACCGAACCCCCATTGAAATCAATGGGGACCCGAACTTTTAGGCACAAAAATGGCTGTAACAAAGTCCTGGAAAGCCCTAGAGGGCTGCAAAAGGAAGGAAATGGGGGTAAGGGTGGGAGAAGTGACCTACAAAGAAATGGGGACAGGGAAATAACTTTAAATAATTTTAAAAAAATAAAAACATAAAAAATGCAAAAATGGAGGTGAATGTGGATCATCTTCAAACTGTGTCTGAAAAGTATTAATTAACGGTAGAAGCCATATAACTGTTCTAAAATCATCTTCAAACTACGGCAAGTGCCCTACAAAAAAATGGGGATAGGGAAAAAAAATGGGAAGGGGGTGGATGTGGAGTAGGAGCCTAGAGGTTGACTAGGCCGTGACCGTGGCAGTGTAGGTGGAAGTGGCGGTGGTAGAGGAGTAGGAGGAGGTAGCCAGCATGGTTTTTTTTTTGTATTGAGGCCTATTCAAAAAAAGAAGTATATGAATGGCTGTGTGAGTCCGGTCTAAATGTTTATTCTGCACAAGGTACAGACAAGTCTTGTGGGATCCATGCCTGATTCATTTTAATAAAGGTAAGCTTGTCCGCTTGTCTGTGATAACGACAATACACTGGCTGCAGGGCAGGCCAGCACCTCCAAGGCATAAAGGGCAAGCTCAGGCCATGTGGCCAATTTGGAGACCCAGAAGTTGAATGGGGCAGACCCATCAGGCAGTACGTGTAGGCGTGTGCCCACATACTCTTGCACCATGTTGCTGAAATGCTTCCTCCTGCTAAGACGTTGTCTATCAGCTGGTGGTGCTGTTTG
>BLSH010453222.1:238538-250784 GCA_018402905.1 Glandirana rugosa
AAAAGAAACCTCCCAACGGTGGTCATCATCTAAACTAGATTGTCACAACGAACTATTATTAAAAAATACACGCCGTCCAAACGAGGAGGGAGAAACTTACTAGTTATATTGTTTACGCTCCGCGTAGAACCAAAAAACCTACGGGTCTGTATAACCCAATAATCAAAGACATCAAAAACTTCCTCCCAAACACATCAACCCTAACCCTCCCAGGATTTCTATATATTATAAAAACCCTCCCATTTGTAAAAATAGTGTCGATAAGCTGGATCAGACCTTTCCGGATGTCTAGATATCCTCTCGTCTAGAAACCCCTGCAGAGCCTCATCAACTAGGACCCTCCCAATCCCAACTACACAAACCCTCCTTCAAAAACTACAGAAACTAATAACCCAATATGTCTGGGCATCCAAAAAACCAAGATGCGCCTCGCATTTGTTATATTGATCATTCAAAGAGGGAGGAGCAAACCTGCCGCACATAAAAAATTATTATCAAGCAACACTGTTAGATCAAATCTACTACTGGTGGCAACCCTCCAAAGAAAAAACCTGGTCACAAATGGAAGCCATGATAACCAGGCCCCTCACCCTCCAAAACATTCTGATCTTACACTCCTTAAACCCAAAAACTAAGCCAATACACCACCCCTGTATAATGGCTTCCTTAGAGGCCTGGAAGACCCTCATATCAGACACTACAACACCTACGATTTCCATCCAAATCCCTATCGATATATTACAAGGATTAACCGAACCGTTACCCCTAGACCCATGGAAAACCAAAGGTATCTGTTTCCTGAAAGACTTATTTCGACAAGACAAATTGGCCACATTTCCATATCTCCAAGCAAAACACAATCTCCATTCCTCCACCTATTTCACATACTTACGAATACGCCAATGCATATTGGCCCACAACCTCCCCCTAGTAGCCGCCCAACCAATACCATCTTTCCAATTTCTGTCAGCTGCTGCATACCCACGTAAAGGCATCTCTCACTTTTACCGACATATCATCCAAACATCATTCAAATTCACAACATCCTCAATGTTAAAATGGGAAACTACCTTAGAACAAAAAATCCCTGAGTCAGAATGGAAGAAAGCCTTCACACTATCCTACAGAGCCTCTCGTTGTGTCAACCATTGGGAAGCATATTTAAAAATTATCCATGAATGGTATTTGACACCAAAAAAACTCTCCAAAATATATGTGTCCCACTCTCCACAATGTTGGACATCCTGCGGAGAGATAGGTACTCTATATCACATTCTATGGACATGTAAGTCTATAAAACCATACTGGAATAAAATCTTTACACTACTTTCAGAAATATCAGGTCATATAATACAACCAAACCCCAGATTGGCCCTATTACACATAGGCCTTGATCAAATTCCCATAGACTCTAGAACAGTCACTATACATTTATTATATGCTGCGAAGGTGAACATCACCAGACTCTGGAAAACAGACAAAATCCCCTCACTCCCCAATGTGATCTCAGATCTTAATTTTCAATATGCAATGGAAAAATGGTTCGCTCTCAGATTCACATCACTCCTCAAATTTGATAATAAATGGAAAACTTGGTCAAAAAACCCAAACAGCTGGAACTAGTATGATAGATTCTTATACCTACTTACCTTATCCATGTCTCGTGTAACAAACACAGCTGATTATTTATTAAAATAGTAGTACTGTAGCAATAGTTGCTACCATGTCTCACTCTTTCCCCTACCCCACTTGGAGTACCCCTAATTTTCCCTTCGTTTTCTCCTACTTCTCTACCCGAGTTCACTAAAATTTTTCTATTTTTCTTTCTTGGACTCTGTAATATGGCGTAATGACTATAGATTATTTCCTTCAAGTAGTCCATAATAAGTTTGTATACGCAACATTGTTATTATAATGCTGAACTTGTGGTTGTAACTGCATGTAATAGCTTGTTATGCTAAAACTTCAATAAAAACTGATTGAATATAAAAAACGTTCCACAAACACAGGGATCACAGAAAACATACACGAGGAAAAAGGTGATGGACACAGTTTGGTGAGATCTCAAAATACAATAAGTAAAGGTAACACAAAGGGTATTCAATCAACCACTAAGATGTTTAAAAGCACTAAGGATATGGGGGCCATTCCCAAGACCCCTGTAGACTTTTTTTAGAGAAGGACAAAATTCCTCCAGCCCCTCCTACACCTACACCCACAACACAGAAGGGAATCGAGGCATATACAATCAAATCTCAGACGAAAGAAAATTGAGCATCATCAACTTGTCCTCGTATGCTCTGACGTGGGCAGAAGAGGAGATCCTCTCCTTGGGTCTCTCCTTCTGTCCCAACAGAAGTATTGACAAGTTTGAGATGATCAAGGATGTAAACCTATTTGCCCGTAAATTACTTTTTAGGAGCTTGTACCAAAAACAGACACATCAGGAGAGAGGGGAGCCCGCTCCGAATCTCACAGCGGCTTGAATCTCCTGCTCCAAGAAAGTGGTTGGACTGAGATTGAGGCGGCCTGGGAGGAGGAGGTGGAGGGAGAGGATGGGGGAGATTGGGGGGGAGGTCAGGAACAAATGGAGATGGCTCGTTTCAAAAGGAAATCATACAAATTTCCCCCCTTGTCACAAAATCCAGCCTTGGGACTTTTCGTAAGACAAGTCACGAAGGACATCGAAAATATGAAAATTACTCCAAACAGAGGTAATCTCACTGAGGAGCATAAACAAGCACTCCTATCACTCAAAAATAATGTGAACATTACAATTAAAATGGCTGACAAGGGGGGAAATATTGTGTTGATGAACAATGACCAATACGAAAAGATATGTCTAAAAATTCTAAATGATTCTAATTGCTACAAGAGGATCTCAGCCGCCATGGTGGATGGATTTGTTCGAGAGTTCTGTTCCTTGGTTGATGGGGCCAGACAAAAAGGAATTCTTACAGTGGAACAGTGGGAGTTTGTACGTATCAGACACCCACGCGTTCCAACATTTTATGCCCTTCCGAAGGTGCATAAGAATTTACAAGATCCCCCGGGATGACCTATCATTTCCGGGAATGGTAGTCTGACCGAGGCAATGAGTCAACTCATTGACTGGTATTTAAGACCTCATGTCCTAGGTCTGGCCTCATACACCAAGGACACAATCCATCTTCTACAGATCCTGGAGAACTTGGTGATTCCAGAGACTGCAATATTAGTGGCTGTTGATGTGGAGTCCCTCTACGGCAGCATCCCCCACCACCTTGGGGTTGCTGCCGTGGAGAGAGTCCTACGTCAGCACTCTACTCATGAGTGGAAGTTTAACTCTTTCATTCTAACAATGTTAGATTTTGTTCTGCGACACAATGTCTTTATGTTTAAGGGTTCCCACTACCTCCAGGTACAGGGTGTTGCAATGGGGACCTCATGTGCCCCCTCATATGCAAACCTGTACCTGGGGGAGTGGGAAAAAGAACTACTCTCCAGGGAGGACCTTGTCCAATACACGGAACGCGTTGTTGTGTGGCAAAGATACATCGACGATGTTCTTATAGTGTGGGATGGGCCAGTAGGTCTTTTAGAACTATTTCTGGGGGAAATTAACAAGAACACATTACATTTTTTTTTTTACCATGACTTACCATGAAAGTAGAATTAGCTTTCTGGACATCTATATCCAGAAGGACAATAGTGGCAAATTAAGTAGTACACTGTTTAGAAAGGAGACTGCTGACAACACTCTGTTGCACGCTAATAGCTTTCATCCAGAACCCCTAAAAAAATCTATACCCTATAGCCAATTCTTACGGCTAAAACGGAACTGTACTACATTTGAAGACTTCAAAATAGAGGCAGATTCTCTATATGAAAGGCTATATGACAGAGGATACACTAAAACTACATTAAGGAAAGCTTTCAACAGGGTCAAAGACCTAGATAGACATCAATTGATCTTCAAATCCCAAAACAATAGAAAAAAAGTACAGAGTCAATCAGACACCATGAGACTAATCACTCGTTTTTCTTGTGAACATGAGGATATTCGCAGAATACTGAATAAACACTGGACAATATTACAGGAGTATCCCATCCTTGGTAGTCTTGTGGGAATTCATCCCCAGATTACCTATAGGAGGGCAGGCTCTTTACGAGACCTCCTGGTAAAAAGTGAGTATAAGGGTAGCAGCAGAGGTGACCCCTGCAGGGATAGGGGGACTTATCCCTGCGGGTCATGCTCGTGTTGCCCCTTCATAGGTGGAAGGGGATCCACTGTCTTACCTAATGGCGAGAAATTGGCCCCTAGACATTTTGTCAATTGCCATACTAGAGGGGTGGTCTACTTGGCTTATTGCCAATGTGGCTCCTTCTACATTGGCAAAACTAAACAGGAATTTCATGCACGGGTGAGCAAGCACCTACAGGGCATGCGAATGGGCAACTTATATCTCCCCTTGGGGAGACATGTAGCCAAATTCCATAACTATCATATGCCCAGAATTTTATTCACAGCATTAGATAGGATACATATTCCTACCAGGGGGGGTGACTGGAATAAGACCCTTCTCCAGCGCGAAATGCGCTGTATTAGACAACTTAGGGCCACCACCCCCCCCAGGTTTGAATGAAATGGAAAGTTACAGGCCCTTTTTGGAGGGCTATAGTTCTGGTAAAACTGATTAAATTTTTTTTTTTTTTCCTTGTCAAAAAGTTTTTAAAAACTGATTAAATTTAATTCAACTAGGTTTTTTGTCTCCCTGCCCATTTTACTGGTCTTCACCTCTTTCTCTTTTCTTCCTCCCTTCTCCCCTCTTTTCCCCTTTTCCCCTTTCTCTCCAGTCCTCTCCACTTTCCCTTGGCCTCATACATGTTCGACCTTGGCATATAACACAGACCTTTAGGTCCTTATGCTTGGGATCCCATACGGTCCTGGCCGGGGCTCCCCACCTCTGGGAGATTCCACCCTAGACGTACTGATACATAACCTGGGGATCTATAAAATATAACTTGAAAATGTAATGAGATCTTGTTTGTTGTAATGAGATTTTAGTAATGTTATTGTCTTTTTTGACTAAAGCCTTATAAGTTCCTTTAAAAAATCCAATCACGGACTCAATTAATGCAGATATTGTACTTGGAGATCGCTCCCTAGGAGGTGATTTCCTCCTCCACCTTTTTGTCACCCCACTGCATCCAGCACAAGAAGGGCCCTTGTGGTTTAGCTTTGTGCTGCCCGGGGCCCATCCTTGGACGGCGCCATCTATGAGGGGAGATGTGGTTTCTCTCTCCCCCCACTGGATGGCGCAGTCTCGTCTTTTGCTGTCGGTCAAAGTCCTATGGCCCTTCGTCTACCATCCCCTGAACGGACGTTCGGAGGTCAGGAAATTATGTTACGGGAATGGTAGCCGGCGCCATTCCTCTCTTCCTTTGTGGCGGTAACCACATAGGTCTACTAACTGATGCAACTCAGGGACAGTGAGCGACCTATGGAGGAGGATTTCCTTCTCCTGGAACCACAGAGCCACTCTCTGTTCACAAGCTCATAGAGGGGTTGCGCTGCACTCCAGCTATAATTTCTCCTATGAGGGGTAAGTTAAAGATAGCTTCATGGATTTGTCCATTTGGAGTTAATATTTGCTTCTCCAGGAAATAAATCCTTGTTTTCAGATTTTTTTCTTTTTATATAGAGATTTTTTGAAGATATTTTTGTGCACCGGCTGTTGGCCTAACGGCCTGCCATTCTGATACAGGGGAAATAGGACCTATGGTGGAGGGGGATTTGCCCGGGTTTGTGATCTCTGAGAGGGCTGAGTCTGTGCTGCTATGTGAGTACTAATCTATGTATAATTTATAAAGATGATTTAGGCACATATATGTAAGACACTAGTTTGTCGATTATCTATTTCATAGATGGTGATATCTTTTCCTGAAGAAGGAAGTAATAAAGTCAACCCGAAACGCGTTGGAATGTACCGTGCCTTGGGGTCACCCCAACTCAAAGGGACCACCAGGGCCGGGTGATATCACTTTTTGTAAAATGCACACCACTGTACAATCGACTGTATCAATGCCGTTTGTAAAATTATTTTAAAATCCACGAAAATGTTCAATGATGTCCATGTTTTTCAATAAATTTGTATAATTTTTATATAAAAGGAAAAAGTTTTTTGAATTGCCTTTAAAATCCCACTAATTCGTAAGAGGTATTTCAAATAAAGCCCCCAAAGAACCTTGTCCCCATGTTGATGGGGAGAAGGGCCTCATCCCCACAACCCTGGCCAAGGGGGTCTGTGGGCAGGGGGCTTATCAGAATCTGGAAGCCCCCTTTAATAAGGGGGCCCCCAGATCCCGACCCCCCATGTAAATAGGTTTGGGCACATTGTACCCCTACCCATTCACCAAAAAAGGAGTGTAGTGTAAAAAAAAAGGCAGTTTTTGACAAGTCCTTTATTTTGTAAAATAGCTCTTTCTTCTTTCTTTTTTCTTCCTCCATCTTCTCCTGGCCCGGTCCTTCTTCTGGTTTTCTGCTTCTTCTTTTAGTCTTTTTGCTTCCTCTCTTTGTCTTCAATCTTCATCTTCATCTTCTTTCTTCTTTCACCGCTACCGCTCTCTCCGCTGCTGCAGTCCGGCCCCTTTGCGTCTTTCCAAATGGGCGGTCTTCACGGTGACAGTACTTTTATAAGAAGGGGCGGGTTCACCCAGTGATGTAACCAAGTGAACTCGCCCCCTTCTGACATCATGTGATGTCAGAGGGGGCGGGTCACCCATTTACGTCACTGGGTGGCCCTGCCCCTTCTTATAAAATAACTGTCATTGTGAAGACCGGCCATCTGGCAAGAAGCGCAGAGGCCAGACTGCAGCAGTGGAGAGAGTGGCAGCGGTGAAAGAAGATGAAGGTTGAAGATTGAAGATCAAGAGAGGAAGCAAGAAGACTAAAAGAAGAAGCAGAAGACCAGAAGAAGGACCGGGTCAGAAGAAGATGGAGGGAGAAAGAAGAAAGAAGAAAGAGCTATTTTACAAAATAAAGGACTTGTCAAAAACTGCCTCTTGTTTTTTTTTACACTACACTCCTTTTTTGGTGAATGGGTAGGGGTACAATGTATCCCAAACCTATTCACATAGAGGGGGCAGGATCTGGGGGCCCCCTTATCAAAGGGGGCTTCCAGATTTTGATAAGCCCTCCCGCCTGCAGGAAGAGGCTCTTGTCCCCAAAAACATAGGGACAAGGTGCTTTGAGGTGGGGGCAGAGCCCCCCTCCCCCAAAGCACCCATACTCCCTATGTTGAGGGCATGTAGCCTGGTACGGTTCAGGAGGAGGGGCACTCCCTCAGCCCCCCATCCTAACTGGCCAGGGCTGCATGCTCGGGTAAGGGTCTGGTTTGGATTTTAGGGGGACCCCACATCAATTTTTTTTTAAATTTGGTGCGGGGTTCCCCTTAATATCCAAACCAGACCCGAAGAGCCTGGTTTGGACTGGGGGGGACCCCACACACTTTTTTCCAGTGATTTTTTGTATATTGCCGGGAACCGGCAATACATTACAGCCGCAATTTTAAATGACAATTTTTCCTATGGAAATATAATTTTGGTCTGGCTATGTTCTACACCTCACAGAGATGTGCCCTTTTACACACAGACTAAGGACACCCCAAGGCACAATATTTAAAGGATTTTTTTTCACTTTAAGCATTATTACAATCACTGCTCCTGAAAAAATTATCGATTTAAAAACATTTTTTTTCATTGATACATGTCCCCTAAGGCAGGACCCGGGTCCCCATACACTTTTAGGGCAATAACATTGCATATAAGCCTTTAAAATGACCACTTTTGATTTTTCATGTTTGCGCCCCGTAGACTTTAATGGTGTTCAGATGTTCGCCCTCAATTTTTTGTCTGTTCGCATGTTCTGGTGCGAACCGAACCGGGGGCGGGGTGTCCGGCTCATCCCTAATGCTTGGGTTTCGGGGTCCTGTACATGGCTAAACCACCAAAAAGTCTCACACATGTGGTATCCCCATATTCAGAAGAAGCAGCAGAATGTATTTTGGGGTGTAATTTTACATATACCCATGGCATGTGTGAGCAACATATCATTTAGTGACAACTCTGTGAAAACAA
Organism: Glandirana rugosa; assembly: GCA_018402905.1. NCBI lineage: Eukaryota > Metazoa > Chordata > Amphibia > Anura > Ranidae > Glandirana > Glandirana rugosa. Next base: position 246,657 of record BLSH010453222.1, read on the forward strand.
AATGTAATTTCCCCGAAACTTATGACAAAATATAAAATATTCCATGGATTCAACATGCCTCTCGTCAAATAGCTTATGGTGTCTACTTTCCAAAATGGCATAGTTTGGGGGGGGGGTTGCTATCTGGACATTTCATGGCCTCTACAACTGGGATAGGTAGTGTGGGGTAAAAGCATGCAGTTTCGCCCTTAGAAATCCTGAAGGCGGTGATTGGATTTTGGGGTCCCCTACGCAGATAGGCTCCCAAAAAGTCTCACACATGGGTTATCCCCATACTCAGGAGAAGCAGCAGAATGTATTTTGGGGTGTAATTCCACATACACCCATTGCATGTGGGAGCAATATATCATTTCAGTGACAACTTTTGTGTAATTTTTTTCTTTTTTGTCATTTTTCAATCACTTGTGACAAAAAAAGTAAATATTCAATGGGCTCAACATGCCTCTCAGCTAATTCATTGGGGTGTCTACTCTCCAAAATAGGGTCATTTGGGGGGTTTTGTACTGCCCTTCCATTATAGCACCTCAGGAAATGAGATAGGCAGTCATAAAATAATAGCTGCGTAAATTCCAGAACATGTACCCTAGTTTGTAGACGCTATAGTTTTTGCGCAAACCAATAAATATACACTAATTTACTTTTTTTACCCAAGACATGTGGCTGAATGCATTTTGGCAAAAATGTATGACTAAAATTTAATTTATTGTATTTTTCTAATAACAAAAAGTAGAAAATATAATTTTTTTCTAAATTTTCGTTCTTTTTTCATTTATATTGCAAAAAATAAAAAGTGCAGAGATGAACAAATACCACCAAAAGAAAGCCCTATTTGTGGGGAAAAAGGACGCAAATTTTGTTTCGGTACAGCATTGTGTGACCGCGCAATTACCAGTTAGAGCAGCACAGTGCCAAATTGAAAAAAGTGCTCCGGTCCTAAAGCTGTAAATCCTTCCGGGGCTGAAGTAGTTATCCTGATCCTGGCACTATATACGAACCCTACAGCATAAGAAAGAGTCAATGGCCACCTGTCGAATACCTTCTCCATCTGAAACAAAACTCGCCAGGGCTGCCTGTTACTTTATGTACTCACTCCGGAGCCCTTTCTTAATCATCTCTGAGATAATCCAAACATCAGAGGACTTATTGTTTCTGGACATGAATTTTAAATTGCGACCTTTGCAGACAACATTTTACTATTTCTATCTGACCCTCACATTACTCTCCCAAACTTATTAGGAGATATTGCCAACTTCCAATGCATCTGTAACCTCAAAATTAATTTAGAAAAATTGTACGCCCTAAGTGTCTCCCTACCAACAGAAACAGTATCCAGCTGTCAAAACAATTTCCCCTTCATTTAGAAAAATAAAGCAATTACATATCTAGGTATACAACTTCCAGCCTACCTTCCCCACTTATACTCACTAAACTTTGCACCAATTCTGGTCTCTATAAAAAAAGACCTACAAAAGTGGGATGTCCCCTTTTTTTCTGGTTTGGAGAAGCTGCAATATAAAAATGAACATCCTAACTATACTCCTATATCATGCAGGCCATTCCCATTCACGTAACCCCTACATTCTTTTATACCTTCAAAGCCATCTGCACAAACTTTCTCTGGCACAACAAACATTCTCACATTAAGTATGAACAACTTGTACTCCCCAAACTCAAAGGAGGCATAGGCCTCCCTGATCTGAGCAACTATTACAGGGTCTGCCTTCTTACTTGAATAGTGGATGGGGACATTTATGCATCTACAAAATAATAGGTAACACTATAAGAATCCTTATCCTCAACACCTTTAGTCACCTCGCCTTGGCTACCCTCCAAACATGTTCCAATTGCTACCACCGACCATCTACTTATAGGTCCTACCCTACGCTGCTTCCATGAAGTAAGCAACAAATACTCTCTTTCATCTACGCCAGGTCCCATGACTCCACTCCATCTAAATCCAGAGTTCTCACTGGGGTTGTCCAAACAATTCCTAGCTGCCTCATGGCCACATAAACATATACTAGCCAAACAGTTTTTTCACAAAAGGAAGTAGGATACTGCGCTCAGGACTAAAAGAACTAGCTTTCTGTCTCCCAGGAACCTCGCACCCAAATGGTGGAGCAAGGAAGAAATAAAATGAAATAAATAACTAGGATTGGCGCTACTAAATTGATCCGATATTTAGCTCCTCATATGTTTCTGTGTGATGGTGAATTCTGTGGCTCTATATCAAAACTAAGCAAAAAAAGAAAAAAAATTGTGAATGAAGACTCTAATTCATATACCCACATAAAAGCATGATGTGGAAATATGTGCTAATAAATAAATAAAGAAAGAATGGGTTCAATGCCCTATTGCTCCAGAACTGATGCAATAATCCAGTGTAAAACACAATCCTATATAGCTATACTTAATAAAGTGCTCAGTGCAAATAATGTGCCACTAGTGCAACAATGGAGTAAAAATATGTACAAACAAATCCATATATCAGACAATTTCAATACATAGTACAAGTGATAAACTAGAAGGTGCTAAGTGCTATTAATTATAATATGTCCAGTCCTTCTGGGTCAGAACAGGTAAAGTCTGACCCTGTTAATATAATGGGTGAAGTCTGTTGTCCAAATGTTAGTGTCAACCATGAGAAATGGACCTGGAGATATTCAGTAAATCAGCTTGACCATTTCCGGGACCCCAAAACATAATGAGGTGCTCTCCTCCACTTCCAAACAAATGGAAAATGAAAAGGAAGGCCAATAGTGTAGTAGTATTCCAACAAAATTCCCAGAAGACGTTTATGACGAAACGTGATCGTCACTTCCGGTTCAGGTAATCTGTTTGGTGGAACGCACGCTGAAGGCACCAGGAAGAGAGAGAGCACAGCTCTGTGCCCCACCCGACAAGACATTATTGCTGACACCGGGAAGTGCACGCTTTTATCCCTAGATTAAGCGCTATTTTATCTATTTTATCCATTTTTGTTTGGAACGGCTTTAATAAACCTTTGGGAATTTTGTTGGAATACTACACTATTGGCCTTCCTTTTCATTTTTCCATTTGGTTGGAAGTGGAGGAGAGCACTAACCTGACGGGAGGTGTGCAGCCCGCAGCAGACCATGGATTACCCGGTCTGAAGGAAGGAAATTCCGGAGTAGGCGTCTAGGTGCTTTACCCCTGCAGGGGTGGCGCTTTCCAGTAAGTAGGGTGACAAAGGGGAGCATGTGTGCCCACGACTGAAGTGCCTAGGATCCACTGTCCATCTCGTTATGTTTTGGGGTCCCAGACCCGGAAATGGTCAAGCTGATTTTCTGAATATCTCCAGGTCCATTTCTCATGATTGACACTAACATTTGGACAACCGACTTGACCCATTATATCATCAGGGTCAGACTTTACCTGTTCTATAATTAGCCCTAATCACCAGAAGGACTGGGCATATTATTATTAATAGCACTTAGCACCTTCTAGTTTATCACTTGTACTACATATTGCAATTGTCTGATATATGAATTTGTTTGTACATATTTTACTCCATTGTTGCACTAGTGGCACATTATTTGAACTGAGCACTTTATTAAGTATAGCTACAGTTGTGTTCAAAATTATTCAACCCCCAATGCTGTAAATGGTTTTAGGGAATTTAGTGTACATGTGTAATTGTATTCTGAATGAAATCCTACAAGGACTTCTTAAAGAACCATATGCAACTAAAATGACATCAATTAATTTTGTAATACAGTAGTAAATGTTTCTTTTGTGAATTCTTCATTGACATAATTATTCAACCCCTTAAAGACTACCACTCTGAAGAACAGAGGTTCAATGAAGTGTTTTCAATCAGGCATTGAAAACACCTGTGGATATCAGGGAGCAGCAATATAGCCTAATAAGCACCAATTAGGCAGCTTTAAAATGACTGTGATACTCAGCTCCTCCTAGACATTTACTGGTGTGGTTACAAACATGGTGAGGTCAAGAGAATGGTCCAGGAAGACAAGAGAACAGGTGATTACTCTTCACAGGAAGGGCAATGGCTATAAGAAGATTGCAAAGATGTTAAACATACCAAGAGACACCATAGGAAGCATCATTTGCAAATTCAAGGCAAAGGGCACTGTTGAAACGCTA
>BLSH010453222.1:256492-274010 GCA_018402905.1 Glandirana rugosa
GACCCGACGGACCCTGTTGTTTCTCTAACAACAGGGGACAGTCTTACCCTTAGACGGAACAAATGTATCCGTCTAGGGGCAAGACGGAGAGACATGACGCTAACACCCACCGGCCACCTGTAGCTCAGGCATCCTGGGTGCCCGTGCGGGTGTCAAAGTGAACGTGCCTGGTGGTATGCCCATATTACCAAGCGCGTCCTCTCGGCTGGACGGTGGCATATATATGTCACCGACCAGTGTACAGAAGGGAGGGTAGAAACTGGCAAGATCAGCCAGGTATTCCAGGGGATACAGGGGGCCAAAATACACAGCACAACCACTGTGCTGTATAACATGCTTTAACCACTTGCCGACCAGCCACTGTATATATACGGTGGCAGGTCGGCTCTCCTGCGCGAACCATTATACCCGTATGGTGGTCCGTGCAAGTGAAACTGTGGGCGTGCCCGTGGGTCCTACGGACTCGATGTCCACCGGCCACCCACAATCGCAGTACAGAGAGGCAGAACGGGGATCTGCCTATGTAAACAAGGCAGATTCCCATTCTGACAGGGGACAACAATCTCTTTGTTGTCCCAGGCAGCCCAGCCCCCACATAGTTAGAGCACACCCAGGGAACACAGTTAACCCCTTGATTACTCCTAGTGTTAACCCCTTCCCTACCAGTGTCATTTATACATTGATCTGTGCATTTTTATAGCACTGGTCAATGTAATAATGTCACTGGTCCTCAAAAAGTGTCACTCAGATTTGTCCGCCGCAATGCCGAAGTCCCGCTAAAAATCACAGATCGCCGCCATTACCAGTAAAAACATTAATAAAAATTAAAGTCCATAAACCCATCCCCTATTTTGTAGATGCTATAACTTTTGTGCAAACCAATCAATATAAGCTTATTGCGATTTTTTTTTACCAGATGATCAAATACCACCAAAAAAAGGCTCTATTTGTGGAAAAAAGGACATCAATTGTGTTTGATTACAGCCTCATTTAAAGGGACACAGTGCTGTATCACAAGCAAAATGGGCTGGTTATTAAGGGGGTAAATCCTTCTGTCACTGAAGTGGTTAATGGAACAGGATCCATTTTTTTAGGGGGTTAAAAATGCTTTAACTTTTTTTCACAGCTCTATAGCACTTTTTCTGTTGTATAACAATAGGTCACTTCGTACGGACACTTTATTGAGTAATATAAGGACACTTTATTAATATGCTATTGATACTTTATTGCACTGTTACATACATAGATGAGGTATATATGTTTCCCTTTAAAGCAATATCGATATTGAGGTAACAAGTCAGCGCTGTGTAAGTTTGCAGGAATATTATATCTCATGCCAGCCACAAGAGACAGAATTCTATTTTTTTATTTTAGCAAAAACAAGACAAATTTATGCCACTTTGTTTTTACAGCATATGTAATCATTATTTTCCATCAGCAGCAAACTATTTTTATCACATTGTAAACATAATGGAGCCTCAATTTAAGGAACAACTTACAAAAATAGCCTCAGCTTTAATATGGAGAAAGTCCCTGTCCAGCCATCTCTACATTAAACATCAGGTTTGACATGAACTTTCTAAGTGCTACTGCATATCCTTAAATAAACAACCTTCTTCATCCTAACTGAAATTTTAGTAACACGGCTCCTAATATTCATATGTCTTGTGCAGCAGAATCATTGGGGTTGATCTACTAAAAGCAAATAGGCTTTTTGCATGGCAAGGGAAGTTGCACTGTGCAATTTATTTTTTCCTAAGAGCTTAGTCAAAGTGATGACATTTCACTTTGCAAAACATACTCAATCACATGCAAGGAAAATTTAAAAAAACAGAATTTTGCTTACAAATGATTAAATGATGGAAGCCAATAGAGATTCACCTCATTTGCATTTTTTTTTGCAACGAGCAACTTCCTTTGTAAAACAGTCTATTTACCTTTAGTAAATTAACCCTATTGTCTCTAACACAACCAGCTGTATATTTTATGTTTAGGGTGTAAGAATGCTCCAAACAAAGGTGATCAGCACACTAAAGCATCGTACACATGGTTCGACGGTCATACGACCGAACGGACCAAATCATATGTTGGCTGTTGTATCTAGCATGCTGACATGCACTACACGATCGTACGACCAAGCTGAACGTAGTGAACGTATAAAGAGAAAGTTCAGATGCATGTATTTAGCACCCGGCCATTCCTGACTTCTGAGCATGCGTGTTTTGCACAATACAACTTGTTGGACCAACTTCTCTGTACACACGATACAACGGTCGTATGACCGCTTGTTGGTACTACCAAGTTTTCCAGTTTGCTCATACAACTCCCCTTGTACGACCGTCGTACGTCAGCTGTTCTAATCGCGCATACTAACGATCGATTTCGCATACACGTATGAACTGTTGTATATGGTCGCCGACTCGTGTGTACGAGGCTTTAGCCTTGGTGAAAGCAGCATGAGGAAAAAACTGTCCAGGTCTTGGTACTATGTACCACATAGAATAAGAGAATGGACTGAATTATTTGATTTAAAAAAAAAAAACACATTTATCAGCACAAATGTAAAAAGATAACCTTTGATGTTACATAGCAAACCAACATTTTGTGTTCCTTGATGCAACATCTGATCTATGCAACGGCACACGCAAAAAAAGAAAGTTCTATTTTCCTATCATTTTATAATGCTAATTCTTTTTCTCCAATTAAAAGTAATTTCTTTTTAGTCTTAGCTTCCATCCCTACTTGCTGCTAGTTCCCATATGTCCAGTGTTCATAAGCCAAAAATGTTTATCATGGCACCTTGATTTATGACCACCTTGTTCACTCCCCACTGATTTACTGCTGCAGAGTTAAACACGCTGATGTAAAATTACCTGTGTTGCCCAAAGCATTCCATTTTTGACAGTTATACTAAAGAATATTCTTTCACATATTATAAGGTTTAACACATTTGTTTTAGTAGACAGTTGACATGCTGTTGTGTAACCTTACTGAGCAGTCCTTCACCTTTCAGGTTTTGATTTTTGTTGCAATTGTTATGAGCAATGTACACTAATGTATCCAAAGGTAAGAGGGTTTTGCAGTTATGCTGCTTTTTTGGATAGAATCTTTTGGAGTGCATAAAGGTTGTTAGGAAAATTAATTATACCATTGCATAGGGAGATACACTTATTGCTTAGTGTGGCATGTGATTATTCTGCTACTGATTTCTAATGAAAAAAAAAACATATTACGTATATCTACAGATTACAAGTGGGATTCACTATGTTTTTATACAGATTAAACTGAATCCTTCATGTGACCACACAAAACCAAATTACTAAACAATACCATCAGTCCCACATGCTGGTGAAGTCACATGACCGTGACCAAACCCGTAGGATGGAGCTGGGTGACATTGTGCACAGACTAGGAAGTGACCAGTATTACAGGCTACTATAGTGGTACATATTATATATTGAGTGGAGGTAATCCAAAATATTGAAAATGGTGCACATGACAATGTGAGTATGATTGTATGGGTTTTAATATATTTATTTTTAAATAGAAAAAAAAAAATTTTGTTTTGTCTTTAGTGACTATGAGAAGTGGACATTTTCTGAGATCTCTGGACCCTGGGAATGGGAAAAATTCTTTATTTGACCTCCATAATGTGCAAGTCATACCATTAAGATGAGAGCACCTCTGCAGTGGAGCACGTTTTGTGAAGAAGGAGTGTAGTGAGTCACATAGAATATTTGCACAAATTGATAAAGAAAAGAAAAAAAAAGAAAATTCATATATTATTTCCAGCACGTGGGTCTGTTAATATTGTTTATTGACATTATAAAAAATGGTTTTGTGTGGTCACATGAAGGATTATGTTTAATCCATTTTAATCTTTATATGGTGGAATATTGTTTTTCACATGATATATGTCATCATTTCGGAGTAGTGCTGCACTAATGTACAGTTGTGCTTATAAGTTTACATACCCTGGCAGAATTTATGATTTCTTGGCCTTTTCCCAGAGAATATGAATGATAACACAAAAACTTTTCTTTCACTCATGGTTATTGTTTGGCTGAAGTCATTTATTATCAATCAACTGTGTTTGCTATTTTTAAATCATAATGACAACAGAAACTACCCAAATGACCCTGATAAAAAGGTTCCATACCCCAGTTCTTAATACCATGTATTGCCCCCTTTAACATCAATGACAGCTTGAAGTTTTTTGTGGTATTTGTAACTGAGGCTCTTTATTTTCTCAGATGGTAAAGCTGCCCATTTCTCTTGGCAAAAAGCCTCCAGTTTCTGGAAATTCTTGGGCTGTCTTGCATGAACTGCACATTTGAGATCTCCCCAGAGTGGGTCAATGATATTGAAGTCAGGAGACTGAGATGGCCGCTCCAGAACCTTCACTTTATTTTGCTGTAGCCAATGACAAGTCGACTTGGCCTTGCATTTTGGATCATTGTCATGTGGGAATGTCCAAGTACATCCCATGCGCAGCTTCCTGGCTGATGAATGCAAATGTTCCTCCAGTATTTTTTGATAACATACTGCATTCATCTTGCCATCAATTTTGATCAAATTTCCTGTGCCTTTGTAGCTCACACATCCCCAAAACATCAGCGATCCACCTCTGTGTTTCACAGGCCTTGTTGACTTCTCCCCAAATGTAGAGTTTATGGTTGTAGCCAAAAAGCTAAATTTTGGTCTCATCACTCCAAATGACTTTGTGCCAGAAGGTTTGAGGCCTCTCTCTGTGCTGTTTGGCATATTGTAAGAGGAATATTTTGTGGCATTTGTGTAGCGTAGTAATGGCTTTCTTCTGGCGACTCGACCATGCAGCCCATCTTTCTTCAAGTGCCTCCTTATTGTGCACCTTGAAACAGCCACACCACATGTTTTCAGAGAGTCCCGAAGTTATTTGTGGGTTTTCTTTGCATCCCAAACAATTTTCCTGGCAGGTGTGGCTGAAATTTTAGTTGGTCTACCTGACCGTGGTTTGGTTTCAACATAACCCTTGATTTTCCTCTTCTTGATTAGAGTTTGAACAGTGCTGATAGGCATTTTCAATTCCTTGGATATCTTTTTATATCCCTTTCTTGTTTTATACAGTTCAACTACCTTTTTCCGCAGATCCTTTGACAATTCTCTTGCTTTCCACATGACTCAGAATCCAGAAACGTCAGTGCAGCACTGGATGAAAGATGCAAGGGTCTGTCAGGAGTCCTGCAACTCATTGACCTTTTATATACACACACTAATTACAAGCAAACAGATCACAGGTGAGGGTGGTCACCTTTAATAGCCATTCAAACCCCTTTGTGTCAACTTGTGTGCATGTTATCAGGCCAAAATCACCAGGGTATGTAAACTTTTGATCTGTTGTCATTATGATTTAAAAAGAGTAAACATAGTTGATTGATAATAAATGGCTTCAGCCAAACACTAACCATAAGTAAAAGAAATGTTTTTTTTGTGTTATCACTCATATTCTCTGCAAAATGGTCAAGAAATAATAAATGCTGCCAGGGTATGTAAACTTATGAACACAACTGTATATAGTGATTTGTCATGCTTAATTTGTGAAACACATAACAGTGTGCGCAAGCAACTAATTACTTGGATTATATTGAATAGAGGCTAGGAGAACAGAAGTTTATTTAATAGTATTTTGTTACAAGTGAGATTATTAATAAGTTTAATTAAATTTGGGTGTCACTTATAAGCAGTTTTGGAGCATCAAAACTACACTTTATAATAGCATAGAAAAGTTTCCACAGTGTACACTAGTTATTTACAGTGAATTATTGTGACAGCACAGCGCAACACTGTCTATAATGTTATCATTCTAAGTATAAGACGGGATGGACAGGAGCTGTCAGATTTATACTGACTGTTGTACATAAATGCATTCTTTGGGGCAAAGCATTTGTGACAGTTTGTCTCATATTATGAAACCGTTTATTTAGACTTACCTATGTTCATATCCGATGTTTGTAAATGTGTACAAAAATATTTATTTAAAAAGAAGAATAATTATTTAGGAAGTGCAAGGAATTTGAATCTTATTGTAATCATCTGCACGCAGTTTTATATCATGACTTTTTAAATACAATTATTAATGTATATTTTTAATAGCGTATGAGATGTAATTTTTTTTTCAGTTGTCTCACATAATATTAATTCATTAGCAGACAACATAGTTCTAGAAAGGTCTATACCTCTCAAGAACAAGTTATTTTATTTTATTATAAAAATTACTGGTGCCTTCTGCTTATTTGTAGTAATACCAAATTCTGCAGGCCATACTAATGCATCAAAAACTTTAGGACATCATAATATACTGAAACTGTAACTAGACAATGGATTGACAACATGATTTGCTTACATTATTTCAGAGCTGCAGTCTTACAACATAATGCACACTAGCTAGCTAATGTTACAGCAAACAGTTTAGGACAGCATGCTCTCCATTCTTAATATAACAATTATATTAATGCATTATGAAACAATAATAAGCAACTGTGCTTCCCTAAAATGAAAACAAAACATATTTTATATATACAGTATATACAAATATATATATATATATATATATATATATATATATATATATATATATATATATATATTTATGGATATAGCCAGGATTGCTGCACTTAAAATTTATTAGACATCAAAAATCCAAAATTTTACAAATATAGTCCATAGTTACAGTCCATAGTATGCTTGGACAGTTTTGGGCTAGTCCGTTAGTGCCCTTCTTCAAACCAGAATGCATACACATTTAAAGACCCACATATATAGTAGTACTATCAAGATGTTAACAATGTTATAATAGGTTGAACTCATCATACAATTAATGCGTTTACCAAGTCAAATCTATTCAATCAATAGGATATTGAAGCAGTGTGCACACAATAAGCGATCAAACCCCCTGGTACTTTTAAACACGTCATCAGAACATATGGAGAAATTTCTTATATGATCTGCATAAGACAAAACATCACCCATGTATAAACAAATTCCTTTTTACTTGTATTACATAGGCAAAAAATATATAATGTAGCATGAATACATAGGTACATGTATAAAACGCATATATATATATATATATATATATATATATATATATATATATATATATATACGAGAACACATCCATACCAAAAGGGTATGTATATATGAGATCAATTCTAAATATAAAGGATGTTATTTTATATAACACATACATGCCTCCCACTAATGGAAAGCCACAGCTATACCAATCAGATTTATAAAAATAAATACAAATCAAAATCAGAATTGAGTCCCCTCGGCCAAATAGTATCAAGGCGATTTATCCAATAGACCTCAAGTTTCCTAATTTGTAATTCTCCGTTGCCTCCCCGTCTATTACGTTCAAAACTGTCAATCACCATGTATTTTAGTTTTACAGAATGCCCTTTCTCTACAAAATGCCTGGCTAATGGCAATTTGTCCAATTTGTCTCTGATCTAATATTTATGGCGTGCTATACGCTCCTTGACTTTCTGGGTGGTCTCACCCACATATATGAGGCCTCATGGGCATTTAATGATGTAAATAATGTGACTAGATTGACAAGTAAAGTATTTCTTAATGGGGATGTCATATCCATTATGTGAGTGGGAAAAGGACTTACCTCTTATCATGTTTGAACAGTGGATACAGTTCAATCAAGGATAAGAGCCCTTGTTATGAGGTCCTAGTCCTAAAGGTAGTGGGTCCTGTCTGCTGTATCTGTTGATCAGATCTCACAATACTGTTGGAAATTGTTTTATTCCGTTAAAGGAGAGAAGTGAAATTCCGGTACAATAGGATAGTTTTCTTTCAAGAGGGACCAGTGTTTTTTTTTTTTTATAATTTTATAGATATGATTAGAAAAAAGATTACATTGGGAAACAAAAGGTATTCTTGGCTGATAGATTTTTTCTTTTCTGCTATCTATATTATAACTTACTTTATACACCTCTTCCCTGGGGTAGCCTCATTCACATAATCTGTCCTTCATTTCTTTTAATCTATTCTGTCATTTCCCAGGATCACTAACAATCCTGGAGATGGTATCAGTCAAATTGCTTTCTCACAAGATTCCAATACGCTAAACGGAACCAACAACAGTCTGCTTCATCTTCCTCGATGGCATCTTCAGGTTTGTCAATGAACTCAGCTGGTGTTTCTTTTTTAGAACACATGGCAAGCCAAAAACCAGGAGAGGAGGGGAGAGGAACAGAAAACGTCCCCACCAAGGTGATAACCACCAGGACCAGACAAAGGATGTGACCAAGTATGGGGTACATAACATTGCTTCTGTTGTTTTGCCACCTTTACAATTTAACTTATTAAATAAGGGTTTGGGCTTTTGCCCCAAAGACAAACTGAACACTTTTGTGTTAAAATAAGATCTTTACCAATTTTATAAACAAATTATTTGAAAGCATATTTTTCATCCAAATGTGTTGTGACTAATGAGAACTCTTTGTTTTTGCCTGTAAAAAAACCTGGGGATAAAGATCAAGAGTAAATTTTTCACTTCAACTTCATATGCAGCAGCTGAATTGTATATTACTAAAGTAGAAGAAGATATCACACTTTTTTAAAGGACCAAACCAAAAGGGATCACATCCCTAATAACCGTAGTAAAGCAGAGAGATCAGCTTTGGCTGACCTCTCCAAAAGGCGGGATATCACAATCAAACCCGCTGATAAAGGGGGTTTGGTCGTGATAATGGATACAATTAATTATGAGGGGAAGATATGCAGACAATTAGCTGGCATTAAAACATATAAGAAATTTGAATTTATCCAGAAGATATAATTTTAGAGTAAGAGGACTTCCCTAAAATATCTCAGATGTCACCGAAGCTATTCAGGAGCTAATTAACAACCTGCTACCCAACACTCCGGCCCACGGACTGGAACTGGACAGGGCCCACAGGGCCCTCGGCCCCCCCAGGAAGGACGGCTCCCCAAGGGACATTATAGTAAAGCCCTATTTTTATGCCATCCAGGAGGGGGTCATGAAATACTCCCGAGGATCGGACAGGATTATATGTAAAGGACATCAAGTGCAAATATTTGCAGATCCTTCACCATCCACCATTCAACGCCGAAGAACCCTCAAACCACTCCTGAATATATTGTCACAAAAAGAGATTAAATACAAATGGTCCTTTCCATTTGCAGTCAAGTTCTCCTATTCACTCCAAGAGGGAGAAAGATTGCTTCTTCACTTAAAACTTATATCTCAAGAATCTGGCATGGAGGTTTCCAATGCCGCTACAAATTCCTCCAAGAGACTATCCCCTACTAGCCCCAGGACGCCTCTGTGGGAGAAAGCCAAACCAAAAAGAGCCAAGGACAATGGCCCAACCTGAAACTAATGCCCTATCTTAAGCCTTCTGGCTCATTCATTTATCCTCCATTAGTCAACAATTCTTCGTGGACTTGGGCTCAGCAAGCCCCACTGGACCTTGGGGAGTTTCCCCAACCTCCCTCCGGGGAGATTCTTTCATATTTTGTTGACTGTTGAAATTTTCTCACACGTTATAGTTAGTGTTCTGCGGTTGTCCTGAGAATTTGTTTTGTGTTCCAGAACCCTTAGAGATGACCCCTCCACACCGGAAAAACTTCCCCAAAGGTAATGAGGGGTCATCACTCCCCAAAGGTAACTCACATCCCTCACCTTGTGGTGACGGGGTTTGAGTCTAACCCTGCCGAGACAGGCCCTAAGTGGCCCTAGGCATCCGCTTGATCATAAGTTATACATAGCTCAGGGACCATTTTAGTTTTTATTCATTAACAGTTTCTTCTTCTTCACAGGGCTCCTAGACTGGGGGGCGGTTCCCATGCGTCTCCACCTGTCCCTTTGATACCCGACGGTACAGGGGGACAGGATACCTGGTCCTTTTTGCCAGGCGAATTTTGATTTTGATGGGAAGGCCCAGGAGCTGTTCTCTCTCCTGGGCCACTTTTCCCTTTGCTGGAGAAATAAGTCAGCGATATTACAGCTCATTTCTATCTTCTCTAATCCCCCCTCTTCCCCCTCCTCTACTCTTTCCATCTTAAAGTCCTTTTTTATCTAGCTAATGCTCTTTCCTGTTCATTCCCTATTTTCTAGTGTCATAGCCAGCCTGGTTGCAATTATCATCACCAACTTCGGGAACTCGGAATGCGACCCAGCTCAGACATCAAGCGGAGTCGGAGGGTTGATCCAGGAGAGGGTAAGTGACCAAAGAGACATACTACCTTTTTCTTACAACTTCAATGGCTGACCACAATAAACTTCCCCTACGTATAGCTACGCACAATGTGCAAGACATTAACTCTCCCGTAAAACGTAGAAAGTTATGTGACCTGTACAAATCCCTTAAATTTGACATTATTATGCTACAAGAAACCCATTTCCCGATCCAATATAATCCCAAATTTTTACACTCCCACTTCACACAATTTTTTCTCGCTAATGCAGCCACTAAAACCAAAGGTGTTGCGATCCTCGTGTCCAATAAGTGCAACTTCACGTGGATTTCCGACTATAAAGACCCCGAAGGACGGTACATTCTAGTTAAGGGGCTAGCTGAGGGTCGGTTAGTCACGATGATCTCATATTATACCCCAAAGAAAGGACAAACTAACTTCTTCCATCAATTTCTGGAAACATTGTCTCCCTTAATGGAGGGTACAGTTCTTATCGGAGGCGACACTAATGTCGCCTTTGATCAGAGCTTGGATAAAACTAGGCCCTCGGGAAGTCAATTGGTACGGCCATCTAAAGCCAGTCTACGCATAGCCAAACTGCTACACTCCCATAACTTAGTTGATGTATGGAGGGAAATTAATCCCTCAACAAGAGATTACACACACTTTTCGCACCTGCACAGCTCATATGCTAGGATTGATCATTTATTTACCCCTGCTTACAATTTACCTAACATTATTTCCTCGCGCATCCACGACACAGTGCTCTCAGACCATGCAGTCCCTATCCATCCGTACCTAGTTCAGAGTGTTTCACACGCCTCATTGGCGTTTGAATGAATCCATTCTGTCAGACCCGATACATGTCACAGAAATTGAAAAACATTTGCAGGAATACTTCACACACAATGTCACTGAGGACATTTCGGCAGAAACAGTGTGGGCGGCTCACAAAGCCTTCATCAGAGGCAAGATAATACAAATATCGTCCCAAATTAAAAAAGAGAGAAGGTTGGACATAATTAGGCTAGAGGAAGCATTTGTTTCCATCAAGGCAGAACACAAAAAACACCCCTCCCCCTCCCTGCTAGACTGTTTAGACAGGGCTAGACAAGAGCTTAACTTAGCCCTGACGACGAAAGCAGAGAAAAGTATTAGTTGGAGCAAAAATAAATTTTATACAATGGGTAACAAGATGGGTTCCCTCCTGGCGAAACAGATATCTCCACGTTTGACTCATTATTCCTTTCGCTAAATTAGGGTAGGAGGTAACCCCCCTTCTTCGAATCCTGACAAGGTTCTAGGAGCCTTTCACTCCTTCTATGAGAAACTTTGTTCACCTCCTCCAACAGATAACATGAAAAGGGTCAACGAGTTCCTTGATGACATTCCAGTTCCGATTCTATCAGCTACACACAGAAACATTATGGAGGTAGCAGTCACTGAGGAGGAGGTTTGGGAGTTCATCAAGGGACTCAAACAGGGATCTGCCCCAGGCCCAGACGGCCTCTCGGCCCCAAACTATAAGGCCTTTGCTGACACACTTTCCCCCCACTTAGCCCGTTTCTTTAATTATAAAATGAAAGGTGAGCCTCTTGAGACTCACTTAAACACAGCCTTTTTAACAGTAATCCTGAAGCCGGAGTTGGTGGAAAATTATCGCCCAATCTCCCTTATAAACAACGACCTGAAGATCCTTACCAAGATCCTGGCCAACCGTTTGGCCTCTTTCATAAATTCCTACATCCACAAGGATCAAGTAGACTTTATACCAGGTAGGCAAGGCCCGGACCAAATAAGAAGGGCGATAAATATAGTCACTATACTACAATCTAACTGACCGGGGGGCCCTAAACAGAAAGGCATGTTACTTTCCTTAGATTTACGAAAGGCTTTTGACTCCGTATCTTGGCACTATTTATTCACTATTCTAGAACGCTGGGGCTTTGTTACGAAATTTCTGAGTCTTGTACGGGCACTCTACTCCAACCCGCAGGCCCTGATAAAACTTAGGGGCTTCTTCTCCAAACCATTTCCCATTAAAGGAGGCACCAGACAAGGTTGCCCTCTTTCCCCACTTTTATTCGCTATTGCGATAGAGACCTTAGCCATCTCGATAAGAAACAATTCCGATATTAAGGGAGTTATGTGCGAACAACAGGGGCACAAATGTGGCTTGTTCGCAGATGACGTCCTTTTATTTATAACATCTCCAATAACCACTCTTCCTATTCTCCATCGTTTATTAGAGGACTTCCACAAAATCCCAGGTCTCCAGGTTAACTATAACAAGTCACAGGCACTTAACGTTTCATTGCAACCAGAAACTGTAGTCTTGTTAAAGAAGAACTTTCAGTTCGAATGGAGTGACTTTGTCATTAGATAAATATTAATAATAGTGCTAATTCAGAAGGGCAACGGCACCTTCATCCCTGAGAAATTAGGAATAAACAGATATAGGAAAATGGGATTTTTATGGTGCCAACACACAGAGAAACAAACTTAAATTTAAGTATATGAACTTTTATTTTATCATATAAAAAATATATAAAAAGGAGTTTCCATAGATATACAATCCATCACATGTGGTTTTCAATACCACCACTGGAGTACAATTGAATGGTATACTCTGAGTTTTATCTCATTGCCTGTATGTTCAACATGTTTCGCAATTCTTTACTTCATCGGGAACTTTTTATAGGCGTAGGTAAATTCTAAATAGACGATAAACACATTAATTATACAGCAGTATCAACACAGTGTGCAAACAATGCATAAACAAGATTATTTTGTTCAAGTTGTACCAAAAGAACCATATGCTCCTGAAATTCATTATAATTATTATTTTTTGGATTTACCTGGTTAAAAACCTCAGGATACGGGGCGCATGCGCGCAGCTCGAGGAGACGGTCATGCCTGCCTAGAGCTCCGCACAGCCGCGAGACATTCGGCCGCCTAACACCCAGCCAGAGACCCTGAAAACACAGGCACAGCCTCCGCAACACCCGCTGCAGCCACCCACATCGCGATTATGGTCGCATCCGGAACGAAACCCAAGCTGCGGACCAAAACCATACGCGAGGCCCTGGCTCGGGCCTCGTCCAAGATGGCGCCGCCACACGCTGCTAAAACAGGTACACCCAAAACACCCAAACGACAGCCCTTACGACACCCAGACGAGGGAGAATCAGACTCTGACATCCTAGCCTCTCCTCTCCCTTCGCAGCCCGACGACATACACCCGGGTCTGCTCAAACAGTTTGAGGTGATGCTGCAACGCGCTTTAAAGCACACCTCAGAACAAATTACAAACAAACTCACAAGGGAGATAAGGGAGCTTGGACAACGTACAGCAGACTTAGAGCAAAGGGTGGATGAGATGGAACATCACCTCTCGGCCCAGGCAGAGGAGATAGAATCCCTCAAGGAAGACAATCTCACTCTTCAGTCACAAATAGAGGAGTTCGAGAATAGAGCTAGACGCTCCAACATAAGAATCAGAGGAATCCCTGAAACAGTCGATGACCTCCAGTCCACGATCACAGCCTTATTCCAGGAACTTTCCCCCTCCATCCCCATAGATCGCCTTGAGATGGACCGTATTCATAGAGCCCTGGCTCCGCGCAAGCAAAATGGCCCTCCAAGAGACATTATTGCTAAAATGCACTTTTTCCGTACCAAGGAACAGCTTCTGCAGTCTGCTAGGCTGAAGTCCACCCTCACCTTCCAGGGCAATGAATATCAACTTTTTGCTGACTTATCCAAAACTACCATTACCAAGCGAAGGGCCTTCAAACCCTATCTCCAAACTCTTCAACAACGCAAGATTATATACTCATGGGGATTCCCCTTCTCCCTACGTTTCACATACCAAGGCCGCAAATACACCAGCAGAACCGTCGAAGATCTTCAACACCACTTACAGAACCTACACTTGACCCCAGAGGATTCCTCCCTATCTCAAAGAACACGCCGACGCTCAGCTTCAGCATCTCCATCGAAAACACCCCGAACCCCTCAATCCTCCACCAAAAGAAGCAGGATAACTCCCATCCTTCAGGACCCTTCAGACTCAATGGACTGAAAGCTAAGTAACAAGCTAAACTAGCTTTCACTTTACTATTAGGACTCTAGTCCTTAAGACACATTCTACCAAAGAGCTCGATTTTATCTAGCTCCTTATTTCCTGAGTTTCAGAGTGCAACTTTCTATATAGACTAAACTGTTTATTCACAGTTTTAAATTTTCACACAGGTTCATTGTTTTGGTTAATACCTGTGTCTCAAGACGGAGCTATGTCAGTCTCTTATCCCTCCTCCCTCTCAACTCCAAATTTTACAACCTATCCCCTTTGCATATAGACTAGATGAAGAGTATTATCTGATACCCCCCTAGCCAATACTCCCACCACTTTTAAGAGACTCACATACCTCAACATGGGAGTGTACATTCCTCCCTTTACTGCTATCTCAGGACATGTACAGCTCTCTTGCTATGTTGTTTTCTTTTTTCCCTGTGTTTTTGTCCTGTTTGATGTTCTTTTTCAGGCGAAGCCCAGTTGCAGACTGTCTAGAGGCTTCATAATGTTATCGTCATGCAAGAACTTTCTAGCCACTCTCTTGACTGGTAATATGCTTATTGGGCACTCTGGTTGTAAGAATTGCCACTGTTCATTTAATACTTAACCATGCCGTCACATGTCTCCGGCTGTCTGTCACTGTCAGCCCCCACATCTTGCCCAAGGACCCTGCCTTCTGGTTTTCCTTGGACAACATGCTTCCCTCCATGCAGAGACACTGCTCCTGCCTGGACGGTAAACTACTTCCTCTACACCCTCTACCTTTCGCCTTCCTTCTGTCTCTCGTAATACTATTCTTTCACCTCCCCTCCACTTGTCCACCTTCTCTCTATTCATTGGCCGGTAGGGGGAATCCCCAGCCTAACTCTATGCCCGCATTGACGCCAACCGTGCTCCTCCCTAATGGCTAAGCTCAACATTTTGTCCCTAAATGTACAGGGACTTAACTCCCCATGCAAAAGGCGCAAAGCCCTCCGCACATTTGCCTCACTCAAGGCCCAAGTCATTTGTCTCCAGGAGACCCATTTCACCAAGCTACTTTCCCCTAAATTCCTAATCAATACTTACCCACAGTTTTATACTGCCTCAGCAGACACGAAACAAAGAGGGGTACTAATAGCCTTCCACAGAACCACCCCCTTCACGTTAAAATCTGAAATCCGTGACCCAGAAGGTAGGTACCTGATTTTAGTAGGTCAATTAATTGACACCCCAGTCACGATAGTTTCTTACTACGCCCCCAATAAAAATCCCTCAGCCTTCCTTTCTCATCTCCTAAAAGTCATTGATACACACAAACAAGGCACCCTATTCATAGGGGGTGACTCCAACCAGGTCCTCTTCCCCTTTCTCGACAAGTCTCCCTATGCACCCAACCTAACCCCCAAAAAACTCACCTTCCAACAACTCTTACAGCACCATTCACTAGCAGACACGTGGCGCGAGTGTAATCCTAATAAAAAACAATTCTCTTACTATTCTCACCCGCACAACTCTTTCACACGAATCGATCATATTTTCACCACGATTGGCTCGCTACCTCTATTACACTCCTCCCACATCATCCCTATCCCATGGTCAGATCATAATGCAATTTTATCCTCTTTCTCAGCCCTCTCACCCCCGCAAAACACTAAAACGTGGTCATTGAATGACTCCCTTCTTTCCGACCCATCCCTATCGCTGCAGATAGAGGCGGCTCTCAAAGAATACATCTCTCTCAATTCAACTAACGACGTTTCACCTCTAACTCTTTGGGAAGCTCACAAGCCAACTATACGTGGGACACTGATAAGTTTGGCGTCCCACAGGAAAAAAGAACGTCAAATCAAATTCCAACAACTAGAGCAAGCCTTCACTTCAGCACACATCAACTTTCAAGATAATCCCACCCCTACACACAAAAGCGAACTAGATCGGGCGAAATTAGACCTTGACCTGTTCCTCACTGACGCGGCTGAAAAATCCCTTAGAAGATCCGGCCATCGGATTTACATGAAAGCCAATAAACCTGACACACTCATGGCCCTGACCCTACGAGGTCTTGAGCACCCCCATAGACCCATACGTCTGAAATCAAACCAAAAAGATTATACCAGTAACCCCGCCAAAATTCTTCAAATTTTTCACGAAAAATTACAAGAACTATATTCTGCACCCAAACAGTCAGAGGGCACACAACAAATCTCAGAATTTCTGGACTCCCTCTCTCTACCGTCACTCTCTATAGACCAAAAACTGGAACTAGATCAGCCAATCACTGAGCTAGAAACCAGGGCAGCCATAAAATCCCTTCACAGCAACAAAAGGCCAGGCCCCGACGGCCTCACTGCATCTTACTATAAGCGCTTCATAGACATCTTAGCCCCCCCACTCACAGCTGCCTTCAACTCCATTCGTTCAGGTAAAACATTTACGCTAGAGTCACTACGAGCTACAATATCGATGATCCCGAAACCTCAAACGGACAGCTCCTCATGGGCCAATTACCGTCCAATCTCGATATTGAACAATGACATCAAACTGTTAGGAAAAATACTTGCCTCCCGTCTTAACACCATAATTGGTTCCCTAATACATAAGGACCAAACTGGCTTCATGCCTGCGAGACAAGCGGGAGACAATGTCCGTAGAGTTGTCCTCCTGACCCACCTTGCACGCACCAGACGCATCCCCACATGTTTCCTCTCCTTAGATGTCAGGAAAGCCTTTGACAGCCTCTCCTGGACATACCTACAAAATGTCCTTCTCAAATGGGGGTTCGGTCCCTTTTTCTTCAAATGGATCCTATCCCTTTACTCAAACCCTTCAGCCATTGTATCATATGCTGGTCACAGATCTGACCCTTTTCCAATTCATAGAGGAACTCGACAAGGATGCCCACTCTCCCCTCTCCTATTTGCCCTGGCCATTGAACCACTGGCCCAGAAAATCCGTGAAAACCCCAATATCCAAGGTCTGGACTTAGGTGGATGCACACATAAACTATGTTTATTTGCGGATGATATCTTACTTTTTCTAACTTCCCCAATCACATCCACTCCTAACCTCCTCTCAACCCTAACGTCTTTCGCTGGCTTCTCTGGGCTAGTGGTTAACCCACAAAAATCTAAAGCTCTTAACATCTCCATGCCCCCTCCCATGCATTCTCATCTTCAATCAGTTCTCCCATTTTCTTGGACATTGGATACGTTAAAATATCTAGGAATCAAGCTAACCTCTGAC
>BLSH010453222.1:274915-290023 GCA_018402905.1 Glandirana rugosa
CCGTACTCCTATTTGGACACAGTGAACAAACGGGAAGTTACCCTGATCTCATACAAACACTAATCAACTCACAGGAGTTCCTAATCTAAGAGTCTTTGTCTACCCTTTATCCTATAAAATTTCTCCCTCCTCTCGCTGTGGATGCCAATCGAGGTCTTGATTCACAGTAAACCTCACTTCTCTTCTCCGTACTCTTGGTTTCCCTCCCCTTTCTCCCTCTATCATCGATCCCTCTCGGTCTCTCTTATTCACATCCTCATTTTCATCTCACCGGCCCTCCCCCTTTACTCGGTACTTCTCCCAATCAGAGGCGACAATCCTAGACACCATCTCCAAATTTGAAAGAATATGGCTACCCTGGGTCCGGCATTTTCTTCCATCAGACTTTGACAGCACACTGTTGCTCCCATGATATGGCTTTAGATCACGGAGACTAACCCTCTTCATGGCTCATTTCCCCCTCCCGGCCACTCTACTTTTACTCCTACACTTATTCTCTCTGGCTCTCCCTAGCTACTATCTCCCTCTTTCCCCTCCCTTTGGTTCTCATGCCTCTTCTCTTCACTCCAAATGACACTTAGTTCTGGAGCTAACCGTAGGTGTCGCTCTCCTCCCTCTTTAAAATATCCTATTTCCCATCTGTTTCTGAGAATCTAATCCTTGAGGACACTCAACTAATCACAAACATACTCTAGTCCCATTGAAGGGCAAACAAGTGACACAGGTTTATCCTCATGCCACAGTTTATATTTGATCTTCTACAACTTAGCCCTATGGTGACTCCACTATACAGACAACACATGCCAACTAGATTTATGTGTCTCTCTGATCCAATGAATGGTGTATTGCGATTACCTACAGAAGTGAGTGAAGAAGTTTATCTATGCTAGATTGTACAATCGTTTCTATGTACGCTCTGTTCATATCAGGCATGCTTGCCGAACCAGACTATGTATATTTTTTGTTATTTTTGTTATTTTACTCTCCTTTTCAGCAATAAAATATTTGAAACCAGAAAAACCTCAGGATACGAGCACTCCTGCCAGAGGAATCACAAAAGCCAGATCCAATCCAATCCTTCAATAATCAATTCCACTTGAAGTGAAACAGATAATTGTGCTATGGGGAACAAAGGGGGGAAAAGGACGATAATGAGACTAAAGCACGCCGGGTGTCCCAGGGTGAGGTGTCACCAAAGGTGCACCCCCTCCCCGGAGACCCCCCAGTGTTCTTTTAACTTAAATACAAGGGTAGAACGAACATCTGAGTACAAACCAAAAGAGGAAGGTTAAGTAAATGTACCCGAACAGCAGCTTCAGGGCTTCAAACGTTATCCCGCAATAAAAATCATCTGGGAAGGTCTAACACACCTAGAGCATTGATCCATCATGCCTTATATAAGGCAGTGTTCTAACTCCAATCTGGCAGCGTCTGACATCACCACCCTGTGATTGCGGACAGAAAACCCATTAGCCATGCGCAGACATCAGGGAGCACATGGTAAAAGTTCCTCAAGCGCCATTTTGGAAAATCCCTGCTGTGAAAAGACCATACAGCGACACAGACACCAGAGAAA
The DNA here is from genome assembly GCA_018402905.1 of Glandirana rugosa. Taxonomy (NCBI): domain Eukaryota; kingdom Metazoa; phylum Chordata; class Amphibia; order Anura; family Ranidae; genus Glandirana; species Glandirana rugosa. The sequence continues at coordinate 276,492 of BLSH010453222.1, forward strand.
AAGAGAGGAGAAAGGAGGAGACGGACCCAAAAGGGGGGGCGGACCCCAATGGACGGATCCCCCCAGGTCCCAAAAAGGATCCAACTCCTCCCAGATGGAAAAGTCACCTCCTGAGGGCAGGGGGGGGAAAAGGAGAGTGAATCCCCACCAAGCCCTTTATCACTGGCGCCTTCTAGCGCTGGAAATGGCCTACTGCAACAGGACCCGGGACAAAGTCCATGGGCAGTAACAAATTGAGGAAAAGATGGAAAAAAAGGAAGGGTAAATTTTGAGGGACACAGCGGGTCCCAAAACGGGACTCCTGGTCCGGAGATTCCCGGAGGCGCCGATTGGGTCACACGGTGTCCCCCCAGTCCGTACAGCCCACGAAAAAATATATAAGGACGCACCGTCCCAGAACCGGGCCAGCCCATACGCTCCATGGCAGGGTTTTAAAGAATAAGACATTACCTCACATCCAAATTGAATACAACCTGGGTTAAAAAATGGCATATGGTTCAGGTACAAGTACTTTGCATAAGAACATGTTCACAAAATTTTGTTCTAAATGTTTTTTCCCTAAAGAAGAAGGGAAAAGAAAACAAACATATCATTGGTATAATATTTTGATAGGTACAACAAATGACATTAACTGCTTAAGTTGATTAAAATTGGCGAGGAAGTATTGGGGCTTGATTTATAAAGGAAGGGGAAAAGAAAGATCCCAAGCTGTCCGCAAGAAATTCTAATTTTTATTAACCGTGTATACATATGTATACATGTTGTCACAGAAAAGGTTTAAAGCTCATTGCCTCGTTGAGGCCTTGATATTTAGTTGCAGACAGCTGGAAAATCCATCTTGCCTCCCTTTGCAAAAGGTGTTTGTCCCAATCACCTCCTCTGATGTGTGGGGGAATATGGTCAAGGGCTACAAAGTGCATAAAGGACAGATCGAAGCCATGGTGTAGACCACTATGTCTACTAATTGGAGTTTCCATTCATTTTTTCTTTATCAAAGAAACATGGTCACGGATACGATGGAAAAATGGTCTCTTTGTCTTGCCGACATAGTAGGCACCACAGTCACACTGCATCAGATATATGATGCCCACCGTCCGACAGTTGACAAAGAAGGTTGGTTTCCATTCCCGGCCATTTGGGAGACAGATGACCCTGGTTTGGGTCACATATCTGCAAAAATTGCAATTGCCACAAGGTGCAATGCCAGATTTCTTAATGCTATTATCTCTCTTTCTTGTGTGATGACTGTGGACCAGACTGTCCTTTAAAGAACGTGAACATTTGAAAGTAATTTCAGGACGTGAATTGATATATTTAGAGATAGTTTCATCAGCTGTCAAAAGATGCCAGTACTTTTGTACTATGCGTCTAATTTTATGATGTTGTGCTGAGTATTGGATGATCAATCTGGTAGTAGTGGTAGTGGTTTTAGGATTCAACTTTTTATTTTTTGTGGAGTGAATCAAGGTGTCCCTGTCATATATTTTGGCTCGATGATATGCTTTTTTAAGACAAGATCTACTATAGCCCCGTTGTAGAAGACGGGTCTGTAGAGATCTAGCCTCTGACTCAAAATCAGCCGGATCTGTGCAATTTCGTCTTACTCTTAGATATTGACTGTAGGGTATACTAGTCACTAGAGAAGTCGGATGGGAACTTGACGCATGTAGTAATGTGTTCCCTGCTGATGGTTTATGAAACAGGGTCGATCCAAGACTGTGATCGTCGTTAACCAAAATTCCAATATCTAGAAAATCAATCCGCTGTTGATGACATTGTTATGTAAAGCTTAGATTGAATTCATTCACCTTTAAAGATTCAATGAAAATGAAGATGTCATCAATGAACCTTCGCCAGAGGAGAATCTTTTCACTGAAACATAAATTGGACTCACCGAAAAAAATCTCCTCCTCCCACTCCCCCAGATACAGGTTGGCATAGGAGGGGGCACATTTGGTCCCCATAAACACCCACTGAATCTGGAGGTAGTGGGATTCCTGAAACAGAAAAATGTTGTGAATTAGAAGGAATTCCAATAATTCCAAGATAAACGTATTATATGTCTCAGCTGTAGTATCTCGTTGGGAGATGAAGCCCTCCACAGCTCGAACTCCAAGGGAATGGGAGATGGAGCCATAGAGGGCCTCAACATCAATGGCCACCAGCCAGGCATCCTCTGGAATGAAGATACCATCCAGGGCTCGGAGAAGGTCTGAAGTATCCTGTATATACGAAGGCAGTGTAAGGACATGTGGGCATATATAACTGTCAATCATTTCACTAGCATGTTCAGTTAGACAACCATTGCCGGAGACAATGGGTCTTCCCGGAGGTTTTTGCACATTTTTGTGTATCTTGGGCAATGCATACAATGTGGGAGTTCTTGGATTAACTACATGCAAGAACTCCCAGGTTGGTTTGTCAATAATTCCCCTATTATAAGCTCTGGCAATTAGGTTGTAGTATTCCTTGTGCGTTGCTTCAACAAAGGATTTGCTAATCCGTTTGTATCAATCCTTGTTTTTTAAAATTTGATGAACCATGGCTTCATAATGATCTGAGTCCATCAGCACTATATTGCCGCCCTTGTCGGCAGGCTTTATGACTAATTGGGGGTTTTGAGTTAGGGATGTCAAGGCTTCTAATTGAGGTTTAGAAAGATTCAATGGTCTCGAGAGATGCCAGCTCGTGGCTTCAATTTCACGAACTACTTGTTAGGTGAACGCCCAAACATTGGGGTTTCCCTGTAAAAGTGGAAAAGATTTGGACTTGGGCTGAAAGGATTTTAAGTGAGGGAAGATGATGAAGTCGTCTCGGGTCACCTTGGAGGGTTCCATGGGAGTGGTCATCGCCGAGGAGAGCGGAGAGGAGTCATTATCACCTCCCTCCTCCCATAATTCCATAAGGTCTTTCAAGGTTTTTATATCATTTATAGAAAAGCCTTGCCACAAAGGATTTGATAGTGAATTCGCTGGTTTGGAATTTTTATTGTATATAATCTTGAACATTAGTTTACGAGCAAATAAATTAATATCTTTTATTAGATAAAAGGAATCAACTCCTTTTGCAGGGCAGGAGAGGCCTAGACCTAGAACCTCAATTTGGGTTGATAAATTAACCACTTCAAAACCCAGTGACTCAGGGTCAGAGAAATCTCTTATTTCTTGGTTTTGTCTTTCAGGATGGCTCCCTCGTTTGGGCCACTCCTTTTTAAAACCACAGCTAGATTGGGAGTGAAGATGGGTGCCGGGCGTATGTCCCCCGATTGTGAATTAGTAGAAGGTGCGCTTACCTTGGTTTCAGAGGATGTGAAAGAGGGTAAAGATACGGTGCCAGCCGGACGTGATTCAGGGTGAGGGCGGATAGTGGAGGATGCAGAATTGGAAGAGTGCGACGTGCGGGACTGATGTCGTGAACGAGTGGCGTTAGTGCATTTGGATGCAGAGGATCGGGCAGCCACTGCTTCACTTTTCCGTTTATGGGATACCTGGGATGGTTGATTTTTTCGATTCGACGAGACCTGTAAAGATGATTTTGAGGAGACGGATGAAACGTCTGAGTCAGTATAATCAACAGGACTAGATATTTTCTTAGAATTTAATTTCCTTCCCGTATTTGTCTATTTATAAGCCCCATTGGAGTCATAGGCCAATTTATCTCTAAGGAATTTTTGTTCCTTGGTTTTTAAAATGTTGGCCACAAAGGAATCCAAATGGATTTTGAGAGTCTCCTCGTTTTCGGAAAAGTTTTTTTCTGAAACAATTTGATTGTTTTCATTATATATCTTCTCTATTTCAGTATCTACTAATTTTAAATCAGTCGAATACTGAGTACATAACATATCCATCATTTTGAAGGAACATCTTTGTAAGTTGTCCTCCCATTCTTTTTTCAGGACTCCCTCAATTTTTCTAAGATTTGGGAAGATCTGGATACGTAAGCCCCAGGGTACTATTTTATCCTTTAAATTAGATTTAACTTAATTTATCTTATTAAACTGCTTTCCGTTCCTATTAAGGAGGCATTGTGAACGTTACCCTCCTAGGCTTCGTCCTTCTAGTTATCTCCTTATTTATTGTCCTGTTTGTTGGATATTGACCATTATTAATCATTAATTTTGAATAAATTATTTGATTATATAAAAAGAGAAGGGCCCCCCTGCAAGAGAGCGTTGCCCTAATCTTATATACATTTATCCTAAACTGCTCTTTTTGATAGAGTGTTTGGGTAGATAACTAATATAAATATAAATAAAACATTCCACTCATTGGGACCATTTATCTTTGCAATATTGTTCTACTCTGCAGCCTAGTTTTTGGGATGCCTTTTCCCGGGATTGGATCTGGCTTTTGTGATTCCTTTGGCAGGAGTGCTCGTATCCTGAGGTTTTTAACCAGGTAAATCCAAAAAATAATAATTATAATGAATTTGGGGAGCATATGGTTCTTTTGGTACAACTTGAACAAAATAATCTTGTTTATGCATTGTTTGCACACTGTGTTGATACTGCTGTATAATTAATGTGTTTATCGTCTATTTAGAATTTACCAACGCCTATAAAAAGTTCCTGATGAAGCAAAGAATTGCGAAACACGTTGAACATACAGGCAATGAGATAAAACTCAGAGTATACCATTCAATTGTATTCCAGTGGTGGTATTGAAAACCACATGTGATGGATCGTATATCTTTGGAAACTCCTTTTTATATATTTTTTATATGATAAAATAAAAGTTCATATACTTAAATTTAAGTTTGTTTCTCTGTGTGTTGGCACCATAAAAATCCCATTTTCCTATATTTGTTTATTCCTTTGTTATTAGATACTTTAATCTTACACCCAAATCTGAATCTCTATATGCCCAAAATTATCCACACATGTTCCGTAAACTAGAGGCAGACATGCTATCCTGGTTTAAACAGAACTTTTTTTGGTTAGGTAAAATTAACTCGGTAAAGATGACCTTATTACCCAGATTGCTTTTTCTCTTCCGCTCTCTACCTATACCGATACGAAAGGATCACCTAGCCTCATTTCAAAGTAAAATTCTCAAATTTATCTGGGGAAGAGTGGGGTATAGGATATCACAACAGTATCTTTATCACCATAGGCGAAAGGGGGGTCTAGGTCTACCACACCTCATTAAATATTATTACGCGGCTAGACTGGCTCAACTATCCCTAGTTTAAACTTAATTCGAGAAACCTGACTGGGTGAGGATGGAAAGGCAGGCCACACCGAGGCATACTTTGGACTATGTCCTATGGTGCCCTCCGAAAAATAGGCCTCCGGTCCTGGCCCCAACCCTCTCGCATGCACTGGCACTTTGGGACAAACTAAGCCAACTCCCATCACTAGTGTCTCCGACCAAACCTTTAGCACATCTGTTCCACAACCCAATCTTTCCACCGGGGATGAACATCAAAGCCTTCCAATGGTGGCTGGACAAAGGTCTTTATCGCATAGGACATTTTTACACTTCTTCAGGCCCAATCTCTTTAAGTTTCTGTAAAAGTAAATTGGATTTACCTAACTCGGAAAGTTTCAGGTTCCATCAAATCTCTAACTTTCTACACAAAATCTGGACAGAGAAACCTCTCCCCCCCAACTTTACCACCTATGAACGGTGGTGTGGTCAGCCTATTGAACAAAAGGGGGGTATCTCGGTCATTTATGAGGCGCTTACCCAGCCCTTGGAGAAATCCACCTTCATGAAAGATTGGGAAGTAGATTTTAATATTCAATGGGACCTAGAGAAATGGCAAACAGCTTTTTTTAAATCATTCAAGGGGGTCTTAAATACAACTATTTCTGAGGCTAGTGTCAAGGTCATCTCGAGATGGTACCTTACTCCAGCAAGGCTATCAAGGTTTTACCCGTCGGCTAATCCGCTGTGCTTTAGAGGCTGCCAGATGACGGGAACCATGGCACACATATGGTGGGAATGTCCCAGAATAAGATCCTTCTGGTCTAAAATATTCTCGCTAATCAAAAAGGTCACGGACATCCAGCTTCCGAGGTCCCCTACCATAGCTTTGCTAAATGATTTTATTCCCAGGATATCCAAGCCGGCCCGCAAATTGATCCATCACATTCTCTTAGCTGCCAAAATAACCATTGCTGGGGCATGGAAACAACAGAGTCTTTCCCTGAGAGCGGCAAAACAAAAAATGTCATGGCTTATGGCTCAAGAAAAAATGCCCAGTTCCATTTCCAACAGTAAACAATGTTTCGAGGCGGTTTGGGAACCCTGGGCGACCTATAGGGGTATCTCCCTTGTTCCTGGCATTCAGGCTCTATAGGTTTTTAAAAAGGGAACACCAGGTCAGGCGCAACACTTCTTTTTCTCTCTCTTTTAGAGGCAATTTAAACCTCTTTCTTTTCCCCCAATCTCTTTTCCCTTCTTTTCTCACTCTCCCCTTTTCCTTTCTCTATCATTTCCCCCTTCTAGTCTCATACCCTTATTTTTCTCCCCCCTGTAGGAATTGGACAGGTAATATAGATGACTTCACGCTATGAAGTTCCTTTAGAAGGATCTCTTAAGGTGTACTGTATCTCTGGGAGAACCTTCTTCCAGACTCTAGAGGGCAAGCTAAGGCTTCATCGTCTTGAGGAGGGGACACCTGGACCTCTGGCACAGCAAGTTCCCTTTTGGGGTGTTGGGTGCCTGGGATTCGCCCCTTCTCTCTCCCTCATGCACAGTTTACCAGCTCCGAGCGGGGAGGCAACTCCTCAGTCAACAGTTAGCTCTACAGGACATCCTGTATCGGCATTAGTAGGATTGCAACTCTTGCTAGTCACCATGTTGTTTTTTTTTATTATATGTGCTCCCTTTGCATTAAGCTGTATCAGATCTTTCCTACCTGCCTAACTCTATAATTGAATGTTACTCACGTGCTTGCATTTGTATGTTTATATAATCTCAATAAAATCTTTGAAAAGAAATTTGAATTTGACCCTACACCTAGAGTTATTAGGAGAATCAAAAAAGTGGTCACACAGACAGTATCTGCAGGCATTATTGATCAAGACACACAAACATTTCTTATGCAGGAATTTCCAGTGACACCAGTCATTTATACACTACCAAAAATACACAAAGATCCCCTCAATCCCTTGGGGTGTCCCATTGTCTCCAGCATGGAGTCAGTTACCACACCTATTACTAAATTTTTTGATAAATGTCTGTCATTGATTATTCAAACCCCTTCATATATAAGGGACACACAACATTTTTTAGAAAAAATCAAGCATGTTTCATGTGGTCCTAACTCCCTGCTGGTGACATGGGATGTAGTCAGTCTATATACTAACATTCCACACCAATTAGGTTTGGAAGCGTGCCGACGACTGTTGGTGCATGCCCAGAGATACACCACCAATGACGCAGAATTCCTATTGGAACTTTTGTCGATTGTACTGGAAGAATTTTTTTCCTTTCTTTTTAAGGAAATTTACTATATACAAGTGGCAGGCACAGCTTTGGGCTCTAATGTCGCCCCTCAATATGCTAATGCGTTTATGCATATGACTGAAGAAGGTTTTTTTTACCATTGCAGATTGTTTCTGGACAACTGCACCTGTTGGTGCAGATTTGTGGACAATGTGTTTGCAGTATAGAGGGGCAACATTGAGTCACTGATGCTCTTTGACACATACTTGAACTTTCTAGTTCCAGGACTTCATTTTGACATGTATTTTGGCAAAATGGGTATCCCGTTTTTAGATACACTTTTATCCATCCAGCATAATAAGATTGTTAGCGATCTATATAGAAAGCCGACAGCCTGTAACCAATTGTTACACCATACACCCCATGTAACACCCCATGGGGTGTTCAAATTCATCCCTAAGAGCCAGATGGCTAGGATCTCCAGGATTGTTAATGATCCTGAGAAATGACAGAATAGATTAAAAGACATGGAGGACAGATTATATGTATGCGCCTAACCCAGGGAAGAGGTGTATAAAGCACGTTGTAATATAAATAGCACAAAAGAAAAAATCCATCAGCCAAGAATACCTTTCATTTCCCAATTAAATCCTTTATCCAATAGTATCTATAAAATTATGAAAAAAAAACACGATCCTACTGTACCGGAATTTCACTTCTCTCCTTTACTGTCTTATCAACGGAATAAAACAATTTACAACAGTATTGTGAGAACTGATTGACAGATAGAGCAGACAGGACCCACTATTTTTTTTAGGACCTCGTAACAAGGGCTCTTATCCTTTATTGAACTGTTTCCACTGTTCAAACATGGTAAGAGGTAATTCCTTTTCCCACCCACATAATGGTTATGACACCCCCATTAAGAAATACTATACTTGTCAATCTAGTCACATTATTTACATCATTAAATGGCCGTGTGGCCTCATATATGTGGATGAGACCACCCAGAAAGTCAAGGAGCGTATAGCATGTTATAAATATTCGATCAGAGACTAATTGGACAAATTGCCATTAGCCAGGCATTTTGTAGAGAAAGGGCATTCTGTAGCACAACTAAAATACATGGTGATTTTGACAGTATTGAACGTAATGGACGGGGAGGCAACGGAGAATTACAATTTAGGAAATGTGAGGTCTATTGGAAAAATCATCTTGATACTATTTGGCCGAGGGGACTCAATTCTGATTTTGATTTGTATTTATTTTTATAAATCTGATTGGTATAGCTGTGGTCTTCCATTAGTGGGATGCATGTATGTGTTATAGAAAATAACATCCTTTATATTTAGAATTTTATCTCATACCTACATACCCTTTTGGTATGGATGTGTTCTCTCATATATATGCATGCGTTGTATACATTTTGTGTTTATTTTCATAAATCTGATTGTATCAGCTGTGGCTTTCCATTAGTGGGACGCATGTGTGTGTTATAGAAAATAACATCCTTTATATTTATAATTGATCTCATATATACACACCCTTTTGGTATGGATGTGTTCTCTTATACATATGCATGCGTTTTATACATGTACCTATGTATTCATGCTACTTTATATATTTTGTGCCTATGTAATACAAGTAAAAAGGAATTTGTTTATACATGGGTGATGTTTTGTGTTATGGAAATCATATAAGAAATGTCTCCATTTGTTCTGATGACATGTTTAAAAGTACCAGGGGATTTGATCGCTTCTTGTGTCCACACTGCTTCAATATCCCATTGATTGAATAGATTTGACTTGGTAAACAAATTAATTGGATGATGAGTTATAACATTGTTAACATCTTGATAGTACTACTATATATGTGGGTCTATAAATGTGTATGCATTCTGGTTTGAAGAAGGGCGCTAACTGACTAGCCTGAAACTGTCCAAGCATACTATGGACTGTAACTATGGACTATATTTGTAAAATTTTGGATTTTTGGTGTCCAATAAATTTTAAGTGCAGCAATCCTGGCTATATCCTTTTCTACATATGGCCTGTGGGAAGGCTTCATTGCATGCACTGCACTATACCTGATTGCACCTCACCCGCTATTCCTCATATATATATATATATATATATATATATATATATATATATATATATATATACAGTTTACATACCCTGGAAGAATTTATGATTTCTTGGCCATTTTTCAGAGAATATGAATGATAAAACAAAAACATTTCTTTCACTCATGGTTAGTGTTTGGCTGAAGCCATTTATTATTAATCAACTGTGTTTACTCTTTTTAAGTCATAATGACAGCAGAAACTACCCAAATGACACTGATCAAAAGTTTACATACCCCTGCTCTTAATACCTTGTATTGCCCACGTTTAACATCAATGACAGCTTGAAGTCTTTTGTGGTATTTGTGGATTAGGCATTTTATCTCCTCAGATGGTAACGTTGCTCATTTCTCTTGGCAAAAATGTTCCAGTTCCTGGCAATTCTTGGGCTTTCTTGCATTACATGCACGTTTGAGATCTCCCCAGAGTGGCTCAATGATATTGAGGTCAGGAGACAGAGATGGCCATTCCAGAACCTTCAATTTATTCTGCTGTAGCCAATGACAGGTTGACTTGGCCTTGTGTTTTAGATCATTGTCATGTTGGAATGCCCAAGTACGCCTCATGCGCAGCTTCCTGGCTGATGAATGCAGTTGATTGATAATAAATGGCTTCAGCCAAACACTAACCATGAGTGAAAGGAACATTTTTGTGTTATCATTCATATTCTCTGAAAAAATGGTCAAGAAATCATAAATTCTGCCATGTAAACTTATGAGCACAACTGTATATATATATATATATATATATATATATATATATATATATATATATATTAATTTGTGCTCAAACCATGCATAACAAAAGAATACTAAGAGCAGAGCAGCTGAAATTATTATGGAATCACCAACAACACAATTGAACCATAAACTATTCATGTGCACATAAGATTAAATGCATAGTCCCTTTTATGGGTAAAATAATAATCACCAACATGTGTACAAAAAATTATTTTTCATACAACAATATTTGAAGTCCCGTAGGACTTAACGCGTATGGAGAAGGAGTCACGTTCTGCCGATATCATCCACTGCTATCCAATCGGATTGTGTATAATTGCCAGTCGCTCGGCGGTATATCTACTGTTAAGGCTTGAAACAAGACGAAGGAGCTTGTAAGTTCTATTTTAATAAAGCGTGTATTGCAATAATATACGGGGAGCACTTAGGCAGGCTTTGTTTAATTTATTTCATGACATCGGGATGATGGTAATCATTTGAGCTGCCAGGACTGGCTATCATCTGCTTTTTACTCTCCGCTTATGAGTGGGAAAAAGCATGTATGACCTTTCTGTGTTACAGGGGTCAATACATTGAGGTGAGCAAAGCACTATATGTGTCGGTGGTGGGCTCATTCACACAAGAAGTTTGTTGTTCCTGTTCATCTTACATTTCTGACACAGGGATTCTTTCAGAACTACCCCTTTGTACCTCTTCTTGGTTGTGGACTGTGCTATTTATGAACTTATTTCTATCATTTTAACATGTTATTTCTTATGCGCTGCACCGATTATTTTATGAGATTGTTATTGGGCTTATGGTTTTTCCCCAGGTGTTCAACTTGCATATTTTATTTATCAGATCCATTTTTAAAAAGGGTTGTGCTGATTGTATTGTCTTTAAATAATATTTGTCTGGTGACAGACATCCTCACAAATGAAGTGCACAGACATTCCAAAATCCTTAAAATATTAAAGCAAAAAATAATCCCATTATTCAGTTGTGACTGTGAATTTAAACTAATCCAGTAAATTCTCCTGTGCAATGGTCACTTCCACCACCACTGTACTTACCTCCTTAGATGGACCTGCATTGGCCCGATTGTGATTTAATGGATGTCTGGGTTTTTATAAATGGCAACTGCCAGGTGCCCCATAACAAGAATATAGAGATATGGGGAAAGAGGGACCGCCAAGAAGCACAAAATCACAACTGTGGGTAGACCTATCTGAGTTTAGGTAGAAAACAATAAGGACCAGTCCGGCTAATTAATGCCTTTTCCGCATCAACTGATAGTAAACATACAGCTAATGTATCTTGCATGATTGGGCATACTAGTGAAGGGTCTGCTTATCCCACTACACAGTTAGGGAGAAACCCTTCATACTCTCTGTGGATCAATTGGGAAATAAACAGGGTTAATCTAGAAGCTGGAATTTTGACATATATTTTTAAATCTACATTGATAAGGGAGATGGAAAGGGTTGGTCAGGGGGACTTTAAATGAGTACCAATCACTGATAGATAGTAAGACCGTGTAAACAATTTATTCATCTGTTGGTGAACATATCACATATCAATGGTGAAAAATTATACATGGACATACAGATGACATGACCCAAGAAAACAGACCAATGATACATCGTACTAAACTAGTATGCCATAATCTGAAGTGTGTCAGATGATCTTGAAATAGTAAAATAAATATGGTATTGATCATAATTGCATCCCATAGCTCAATGTGTTTCATGGCTAGGGCCACTCATCAGGAGCGGATGTTCTGGCGTATCTATAAAAAGGGAAGTGTCGATGAGTCAAAAAAATCAAAATAGTAGATCTCAAAATGAGCAAGGTAAAAATAACCGAATGTAAAGGGAAAGGATTGCCCGATCGCAAACAACTTACATGGGGTGTATGTACAAGGGACATGCGTTGGAAAGGGCCAGGGAATCACTGGATTGGTCTCCCCCAGGAGCTGAGGTGGCATGCTGGAGCACATGGGCTGGGCACACACGGGACAAAGGTCCCCCAAAAGGCAGGTAGTCTCCATGAACAGTAGTGGTGGATATTAAATCCATGTGTATCTGTAAAAATAAGTGGAACACCCATTAGAGATGGGTGAGTCGAGCTATGGGATGCAATTATGATCAATACCATATTTATTTTACTATTTCAAGATCATCTGACACACTTCAGATTATGGCATACTAGTTTAGTATGATGTATCATTGGTCTCTTTTCTTGGGTCATGTCATCTGTATGTCTATGTATATGACCAACCCTTTCCTTTTCTTGTTGCAATATGGGATGGAGACCAATCACGTGTGCAGCAGTAGACCACATCAATTTATTTTTCTCCTTGATAAGGAGATGGGTGTTTAACTAGAGCATTCACAATATAGTTTCTAATATGAGGGCAAGATCTGCATGGAAAATTTTGTAAAAAAAATAACTGTATCGTGTCCTGGGTAGTGTTGAGCGAACCCGGACTGTAACGTTCGGGTCCGTACCGAACTTTCGGGTGTCCGTGGCACGGACCCGGACATTTCAAAAATCGTTCGGGTTCGGTCCAGGGTTCTGCTATTTTACTCCATGTGTTGAGAAGCTGCAGGGCAGCCAAACAACAAGCGTTTCACTGGTTTGCCCTTAGAAGCCATCACAGCCATGCCTACTAATGGCATGGCTGTGATTGGCCAGTGCATCATGTGACCCAGCCTCTGGAGTCACAGTGCTGCAGTCACATGCTCCTTGGGTTAGTGTAGGGAAAGGAAGCTGAAAGCTTGAGGAAGAGATTTGAGACATTTTAAGACCTGATCCTGCATCCTGAGATAGATTACTTTACTACTGCTGACAAATAGCAGAAATTAGAGATTTTACATACCGCTGCTTTGAGTTGCAGATCAAGCTCTGCATAAAACAACGATCGCTACGATCGTGCTCAACGATCAGATTGTTGGGGGAATTTGAGATTTCAAATACTGCTGCTTAGAGTTGGAGATTGCAGATTAAACTCTGTCTAACGAAACGATCGTACGTTCGTACACAACGATCAGATTGTGGGATCGTACACAACGATCAGATTGTGGGAGTAATTTGAGATTTCACATACTGCTGCTTAGAGTGATCTGACTGCACTAAGTAGAGGCTTCTGCTTAGAGGGACAGATTCTTGTTCCAAAACCATTGCCTACTCCTATAGGGCCAGCTGTTGCTGTAAGTGACACATTATTTTTCAAAAAACATCTCCATCTCCTAGTTCAAAAGGGAGAGTTTCCAGGTGTTGCTTAGAGGGACA
>BLSH010453222.1:323383-340156 GCA_018402905.1 Glandirana rugosa
ACCAGAGATTAAAAAAAAAAAAAAACGCACCCTTGATTAAACATACTTCTACGGGGAGTATATACGGAATACGCGCAAGGTATCCTGTTTCGCCAGGCACCTTCCGCATGGTAAACACCTCTTCTTATTAAATACCCGAAGAGATTAAAAAAACAGTCAGAGTCCTTCCAAATCATCCATACACAAGTAGGAGGTATAGCTACCTCCAGACTTAAATCGACTTCTCCTTTTTCACTACCACTACCTACGCACTAGACTGGTGCTATATCATGGATAAAACCCACTCCAATGTACCCAATCCCGATCTCAACTCGCTTGGAGACCTTCAAGCGTCCGTGCGATCGTTCGGGTTCCGTCCGGACCCGGACCCGGACTTTGTCCCGAAGTTCGGACGGACCAGCAGAACCCGAACTTCCAGAGGTTCGCTCAACTCTAGCCCTAACCCATGTAACCTCACCCAAAATAGGTACTATATCGTGGTCAGATCACGCATCCATCACCATCACTTTTTCCTCTTCAGCTAAATTCAGACCTCCATCGATATGGAGGATGAACACATACCTACTAAACCTTCCTGAGACTGACAAAAAAATTAGAGAAGCCCATAAATTATTCTTCTCCACAAATGGTACGCCTTCCACGGACCGCTTTGTCCTATGGAACGCGCATAAGGCATATATGAGGGGCATCTTCATACAAATTAGTTCCCACGCAAAAAAAAAAAAAAATTAGAGACCAGAAAATAAACTTACTCACCCAACAAATCCGAGATCTTGACAACGCTAACAAAGCTAATCCCACCCACCAAAATACACTTGAAATTTTAAAACTGAGGATATCATTGAGAGACCTCCTACTATATCATCAACAACAAGGCAGGAGCCTTTCTAGCGAAACGCTTCAAAGGCAAACGTATAACACATAAAATATCGCACATGACCCAAGAGAAATCAGGCCACAAGATCACAGCACCAAAGGACATAGCCAAAGTCTTTAAAACCTACTACTCCACCCTCTACAAGCTCAAGGCTAACCCTCACACTCCTCAGCCCACAATAGAGCAAATACAATCGTTTCTTGCTCCATTAGCACTACCCAGACTGACCGATGACCACCTCTCAGCACTCTCCCGACATTTTATGGAAGCGGAGATAAATAGAGTCATATCAAACCTACCCAAATCCAATTCTCCAGGAATAGATGGCTTCCCAAACGAGTACTACCATAAGTTTGCAGATACACTAATACCCCACTTAACCAACATGTTTAACCTAGCGATGACTACGGGCGGTTTCCCCAAAGAGATGTTACAGGCACTAATCACAACAATACCCAAACCAGGGAAAGACCCTTCTCTACCTGGTAATTATAGACGAATATCCCTCTTAAACTCAGATTTAAAGATTTATGCCAAAGCACTAGCCCTAAGACTGTTGAACATTCTTCCTTTACTCATCCACCCAGATCAAGTGGGGTTTATTAAAGATCGCCAAGCCCCAGACGCCACAAGAAGAGTCATAAACATCCTTAAATACGCTGAGCTCCAAAAGACACCCACACTACTGATGGCACTGGACACGGAGAAGGCATTTGACTGTGTGCACTCGGCATTCCTCAGGGAAGTATTAGGGAAATTCGGATTCTCAGGCCCAATCCTACAAGCAATACTAGCGCTCTACACAGAACCCTCAGCAAAAGTTCTCACAGCAGGAACTCTATCTAAAGAATTTATGATTACAAATGGTACAAGACAGGGGTGCCCCTTGTCCCCGTTGATAATCGCCTTTATTATGGAGCCCCTAGCGCACACGGTCCGATCCTCTCCGAACGTCAAAGGCATTCAATTAGGACAATCCCATAACAAAATAGGGCTATTTGCTGATGACGTAATTCTAATAGTTACAAACCCCTTACGCTCTCTACAGGGAATGAATGCCATTCTCCATGAATTTTCAGCAGCCTCCCATTACAAACTTAATCTAAACAAAACACAACTCTTAGGCATAAACATTCCACCTACAACCAAACAAAAATTACTCTCCAGATACCCCTTCACCTGGATGAAATCTCACATGCAATACTTAGGCATAAACATCCCTGACACTTCAGATAAAATTTACAATTGTAACTTCCAAACCTTTCTAAATAACCTACCTAAAGAATTAACTAAACTCTTTAAATTGGAACTATCGACCTCAGGCAAAATTCACCCATTTAAAATGATGTTACTCCCCAAACTACTATATCTGTTTCGCACGATCCCAATCCCCATACCTACTTACTTCTTCAGGAAAACACGTTCCATGATTCTGAACTATATTTGGAAAAACAAAAGGCCACGTTGTGCGACTACCATTCTGACAAAACAACGAACTTCAGGAGTCCTCTCCCTATCTGATATACATCACTATTACCTGGCTTCCATTCTGGGCCAAACCAAATTCTGGTGGATCTCTTCCAGGGATAAGATGTGGTCCACAATGGAAACTCATTTCCTCCACAATAAAAACACCAAGATGCAGCTGTTACACTCTCTTCTCCATAAACACCCTGCTAACTCTCCATACCCGACCATACAAGTGACTATCCAAGCGATAGCCACTATGTGTGCTAATAAACTACCCACAACAAATCTTAGACCCATTCAAATACCTATATAATTCCTGGAAATATATATTCCGAGTATACAACTTTCCTCATGTTTAAAATGTGGAATTGCAACACTCCATCAGCTACTTCAGGATGGGAAACTTCTTCCTTTCCCAACCTTACAAACGCAGCACAACCTTACAAACACAGAATTCTATCGATACTTACAAATATCACATACAATCAAAAAAGAGATGATCCCCTCAAAAATCTTAATAGATGAAGATCTTTACCAATTTTACCTCTCAACCAACAAGAATAAGGGTATCTCCTATTTTTATAATAAGCTAGGAAACTCTCGTAACTTCACCAAAACGACCTCAATGATTAAATGGGAAAAAGATCTGACCTTCCAGATCTCCGAATCACAATGGCAAACAACCTTTAAACAGACATACAGGGCCACACTATGCGCTGATCATTGGGAACTGTACCTCAAAATTGTACACAGAGGGTATTACACCCCATATATCCTATCCAAAATAGCCACAGATAACACTGACAAGTGCTGGAGGAAGTGTGATGACATTGGTTCTCTAGTGCATATCCTCTGGTTCTGTAGATCCCTCAAATCATTTTGGAACCAAGTATTCAAACTGATCTCTGAACTTAAGTCCTCACCTTTGATATCCTCATCAGAACAGGCCCTCCTACACATTCTTTCCAACAGAATGGAGGTTAAAGCTAGACCAATCGCCATACAAATACTCCTATCAGCCAAAATGCTCATTATGAGGAAATGGGGCTCTAAGGACATCCCGAGCCTATCTGAACTAGTAGGCAAAATCAACAGATGTTGTTCCCTAGAATACACCTTTGCTATCAAAAATGACACATTAACTAAATTCAATAACAACTGGATCCTCTGGCAATCACACTGATACTACTGTAAAGTTTGATTCAACCAGAAAGTCATGAATACTCTCAGCGACCTTCAACCTCCCCCCATAGACACAGTAAGTTCCCATCAGGGGTGTCGGGAGGGAGGATCTTGGGTAACAGACGCTAGAATTAACACCTAGAACCTTAAAGCCGGTAAAGTAGGTATGCTCTAATGATTGCTGAACTCTTCCTCTACCCTCGGTGGCATTGTATGGTAGAACCCCACAGTAACAAATGGTCCTTGTAATATTTTGCTTTTGTAACAATTTGCTCCTAAAGTTATTCTAACCCTAAGAAGAACACTGACATTGATAAGTGACTTGAAACCTTCTTCATTGTTTCTGTAACCTTCTCTTTTTGTTTTAAACTTAATAGAGATATTGAAACATAAAAAGAGTAAGCACAGTTGATTGATAATAAATGGCTTCAGCCAAACACTAACCATGAGTGAAAAAAATGTTTTTGTGTTCTCATTCATATTCTCTGAAAAATGGCCAAGAAATCATAAATTATGCCAGGGTATGTAAACTTTTTTTTGTTATTCAATAGATTTGTATTTGATTTTTTCACAAATACAGGCAGTTTTTGACAAGTCCTTTTTGTGTAAAATAGCTCTTTTCTTCTTTCTTCTTTCTTCCTCCATATTCTCCTGGCCCGGTCCTTCTTCTGGTCTTCTGCTTCTTCTTTAAGTCTATTTGCTTCCTCTCTTCATCTTCAATCTTCTTCTTCCTTCTTTCACCGCCACCGCTCTCCCCACTTCCCCCCAGAATGGGCGGTCTTCACAATGACAGTTCTTTTATAAGGAGGGGTGGGGCCACCCAGTGAAGTAACCGAGTGAACTCGCCCCTTCTGATGTCATGCGATGTCAGAGGGGGTCACCCATTTACATCATCATGTGGCCCTGCCCCTTCTTATAAAAGAACTGTCATTGTGAAGGCCATCCATTCTGGAAGACCCGCAGGGGCTGGGCTGCAGCAGCAGGGAGAGCGACGGCGGTGAAAGAAAAAGATGAAGATTGAAGACAATGAGAGGAAGGAAGAAGACTAAAAGAAGAGGCAGAAGACCAGAAGAAGGACCGGGGCAGTGGAAGATGGAGGAAAAAAGAAGAAAAGAGCTATTTTACACAATAAAGGACTTGTCAAAAACTGTCTCTTGTTTTTTTTACCACTACACTCCTTTTTTGGTGAATGTTGAGGGCATGTAGCTTGGTACGGTTCAGGAGGGGAGGCGCTCGCCCATCCCCCCCATGCTAACCGGCCAGGGCTGCATGCTTGGATAAGGGTCTGGTTAGGATTTTAGTGGGAACCCCACGTCAATTTTTTTTTAAATTTGGCGTCGGGTTCCCCTTAATATCCAAACCAGACCTGAAGAGCCTGGTCTGGACTGGGGGGGGGACCCCATGCACTTTTTTTCAGCGACTTTTTGTATATTGCTGGGAACTGGCAATACATTACAGCCACAATTTTAAATGACATTTTTTCCTATGGAAATGTAATTTTGCCCTGGCTATGTTCTGCACCTCAAAGAGATACACCCTTTTATACACAGACTAAAGACACCCCCCAGGCACAATATTTAAAGGATTTTTTCATGTTTTTTTTTTTTCACTTTAAGCATTATTAAAATCACTGCTCCTGAAAAAACAATCGGTTGACAAACTTTTTTGTTCATTAATACATGTCCCCTAGAGCAGGACCCGGGTCCCCATACACTTTTTAGGGCAATAACATTGCATATTTTCATGTTCGGGTCCCATAGACTTTAATGGTGTTCGAATGTTCACCCAAACTTTTTGTCTGTTCGCATGTTTTGGTGCGAACCAAACTGGGGGGTGTTCAGCTCATCCCTATTTGACATGAGTTACTACTGTACATGCCAAGATAATATGGAAGGAAAGCAACACTGGGTTGAGACTAGGCGGTGTTAAGAACTTGGTGGTTATAGGAACATGTGCTGGTGCCAATGCCTCTTAATGATGTTTTAATGATGTTGTAATAAAATGTTTTTATTTTATATACAGTGAATATGTGTGTCTCTTTACATGGAACCAGAAGTCTGTTGCTAATGCTGCTTGTAAAAATTGTATTGTTCCTTAGCACCACATAAAGCTTAAAGGAGTTGTAAAGGCAGAAGGTTTTTTATCTTAATGCATTCTAAAAAACCTTCTGTGTGTAGCAGCCTCCCCAGCACCCCTCTAATTACTTACCTGAGCCATTTCTCTCTGTAGCAATGTCCACGAGTGTTTTAGCTGTCCCAGGCACTCCTCCCGATTGGCTAAGACACAGCAATGGCGCCATTGGCTCCCACAGCTGTCAATCAAAATCATTTAGCCAATCAGGGAAATAGAGGGTGGGGCCAGGTCAGGGCTCCATGTCTGAATGGATACACAAAGCCCTGACTCGGGCTTGGGTGCCCCTGTAGCAAGCTGCTGGCTGTGAGGGCACTCACCAGAAGGAGGGGCTAGGAGAGCAGAAGAGGGACCCGAGAAGAGGAGGATCCAGGCTGCTCTGTGCAAATCCAACTGCAACTTGAGCCTTTACAATCACTTTAAAGGCATTCCCAAGCATGTAAGTTAAAGTATTGGTGTTTTTTCCTAAGTCACCCTTGAAGCTGCAGTGAAAGGACATTTTCCAACAGGATCCAAAGTTGTTTTTCTGTGCTTGCAGAGTTTTTTTAAAAGTAAAAAGCATGGGAATGTGCATATTTTGTGCATGTGGATTATGCAGGTGTTGAATACCTGAACTAAATATGTAAATATTCACATGTACTTGGACCCTGAGATAGAAAGAGTGCAACCTTTCATTGCATTACACGTTGCTGAAGTGTGTGAAGCTTGAAATCAGCTAAAACACCATCAACATTATTTAGCTGAGCTGTGCGCTAGTAGTCCACTGTTAAATCTCCACTGGTGAGGGAAGAGTTAAAGCGTTTCATATTTTCTCTGAATGTGTAACTGTGCTCCATCTTTTGAAACCCTCTTGTAAACCAAATCATTATTATCATTCTGCTTGCCATAGTTACCAGAAAATTAGCACACAAGTGTTGTGGAGTTACCAAATAGAACTCCAGTTTTTGTTTTCCAACAAATTAAGGCTAAAACTAACTGGCTGCTATTAACAATTGACAACAGCTTCTGTGATCATTTTAATTTCTTATTCTTGTGAGAAATGTTACTTATATGAACATAACTGTTTGGGGAAGATTAGCTTTAGGTAGCATTTTAAGGACATCATCCACTCAGAAAAATGATCTTTTTAGGGCTCGCTTAGCCCACTTTTGTTAAAATAGAGTTCAAAACAACACATTGGTTACCCTTAAAATGGATTTCCAGCATTCTTCAGCCACAAAAGAATGCTCATAAGCCTCCTGGATTTTACTTACAGTTCCATTGCCCTTTCCTCAGTCTTCAGGTCAGATCATGCAGACAGTACTCTTGAGTATGGATGAGCTCAGGCATGTTCAGACACAAGAAGCTGTTACAGTGGAGTGCGTACGGCTAATATTAAAAAATGGATGCATGCCCTGCAGCCATACATTTACAAAGGGCATACATAGGCACAGCTCTGGGGTGGGGAATACATCTGCCACTTATGATTGACTGTCTGGAGTGACAGCTGTTTGCAGGAAGACTCAGGAGGGTTTGGACACACCTGTGCTCATCCTTACTCTAAACGACACAGATTCTTGTGCACACTTGCACTGACTCCTGGAAAAAGCCTTCTGCCTTCTATGTCTCTTCAAAGCCTCTGGGATCCAAGACTCAAACTGTGATTTCTTGTTTCTTGAGGAAACTGAAACTCCAATTTCCTCCATATGACACAAGTAGAGTTGAGCGAACACCTGGATGTTCGGGTTCGGCAGGTCCGGCCGAACTTTGTGAAAAAGTTTGGGTTCGGTACCGAACTTGACCTGAACTTTACCCCGGACCCTGAACCCCACTGGAGTCAAAGGGGACCCGTACTTTTCGGCACAAAAATGGCTGTAACAAAGTCCTGGCAAGTGCTAGAGGGCTGCAAAAGGAAGTAAAATGGGGGTAAGAGTAGGACAAGTGCCCTACAAAAAAATTGGGATAGAGAAAATAACTTAAAATCAAATAAAAAAAATAAAAATGGGAAGGGGGGTGGATGTGGATTAGGAGCCTAGAGGTTGACTAGGCCGTGACCGTGGCAGTGTAGGTGGAAGTGGCGGTGGTGGAGGAGGAGGGGGAGGAGGTAGAAAACACTTTTTGTTGTTTTTTTTTTTTTTCTAATTGGGGTAGCCCCCAAAATATTGAGGCATATTCAAAAAAACAAGTATACCAATGGCTGTGTGAGGCCGGTCTAAATGTTTATTCTGCACAAGGAACAGACAAGTCTTGTGGGATCCATACCTGGTTCATTTTAATAAACGTTAGCTTGTCCACGTTGGCTGTGGACAGGCGGCTGCGCTTGTCTGTGATAACGCCCCCTGCCATGCTAAACACACGTTCAGACAATACACTGGCTGCAGGGCAGGCCAGCACCTCCAAGGCATAAAGGGCAATCTCAGGCCATGTGCCCAATTTGGAGACCCAGAAGTTGAATGGGGCAGACCCATCAGTCAGTACGTGTAGGCGTGTGCACACATACTGTTCCACCATGTTGCTGAAATGCTGCCCCCTGCTAAGACCTTGCCTATCAGCTGGTGCTGCTGTTTGTTGTGGCGGGCTGCTGACAAAGCTTTGAAACATTTTGGACATGCTAACCCTGCCTTCTGAGGTGCTGGCGGTGCCACAGCTGTGTCGGTAGCCTCTTCCTCCTCTGCCTTCACCCTGTGCTTCCACTGAGCCCCCGGTGTCATTTGGGAATGCCCTCAGCAGCGTGTGTACCAGCATGCGCTTGTAGTCGCGCATCTTCCTCTCACACTCCAGTGAGGGAATTAAGGACGGCACATTGTCCTTGTAACGGGGATCCAGCAGGGTGGCCACCCAGTAATCAGAACAAGTTACAATGTGGGCAACTCGGCTGTCGTTGCGCAGGCACTGCAGCATGTGTCAGGCTGCCCAGAGGCAAAGACAAGCTGTCCTCTGTGGGAGGTGTATCATCTGTGTCCTCCGTATCCCCCCAGCCATGCTCCAGTGATGTCCACGAGCTGCGTTGGGTGCCACCCTGCTGCGGTTCCTCCTCCTCCTCATGATCTTCCTCGTCCTCCACATCCTCCAGAACTGTGCCCTGGCTTGAATATTTTTTACCTGGCCTATGCTGGTGCAGCAACCCCCCTCCAAGCCACTTGTGAATGACTGGCCTGATAACCGTGGAAATGACCCTTCTTCCTCCTCCTCCTCCTCCTCATCCTCATGTGCCACATCCTCTTCCATCATGGCCTGAAGTGTTTTTTCAAGGAGACATAGAAGTGGGATAGTAACTTTGAGAACAGCGTCATCGGCACTGGTCATGTTGGTGGAGTACTTGAAACACAATATGGTACACAGGTCTCGCATGGAGGCCCACTCGTTGGTGGTGAAGTGGTGCTGTTCCGTAGAGCGACTGACCCATGCGTGCTGCAGCTGAAACTCCCCTATTGCCTGCTGCTGCTCGCACAGTCTCTCCAGCATGTGCAAGGTGGAGTTCCACCTTGTGGGTACGTCGCATAGGAGGTGGTGAGTGGGAAGGCCGAAGTTCAGCTGCAACGCAGACAGGCGAGCAGCAGCAGGGTGAGAATGATGGCCTGCACTTTCTGCAGCAGCTCTGACATATCCAGGTAGTTTTTTTGAAATTTCTGTACCACCAAATTCAGCACATGTGCCAGGCAAGGGATGTGGTCAAACTGGCTAGGCCCAGGGCCGATACGAGACTTCGCCCATTGTCGCACACCACCAGGCCGGGCTTGAGGCTCAGTGGCAACAACCACTTATCGGTCTGTTGTTCAATGCCTGTCCACAGCCCCTGCGCGGTGTGGGGTTTATCCCCCAAACATATCAGTTTTAAAACAGGCTGCTGTCGTTTCCCCCTGGATGTGCTGAAGTTGGTGGTGAAGGTGTTATGCTGAGCGGATGAGGAGGTGGTAGAGGAAGCGCAGTAGGAGGAGGAGGCAACAGGAGGCAAAGAGAAATGCCCTGCAATCCTCGGTGGCAGAAGGACATGCGCCAAATGGCTAGCCGCCTCAGGCCCACCCGCCACTACAATTGCCCAGTGTGCAGTTAGCGAGATATAGCGTCCCTGCCCATGCTTACTGGTCCATGTATCAGTGGTTATGTGGGCCTTGCCACAGATGGCATTGCGCAGTGCACACTTGATCTTGTCCCCGACTTGTTTGTGCAGGGAAGGGATGGCTCGCCTGGAAAAGTAGTGGCGGCTTGGAACCACATACTGTGAGACAGCCACCGCCATCAGGTTTTTAAAACTGTCCGTGTCCACCAAACGGAATGACAGGAAAGGAAAGGCCAGGAATTTTGAAATGCTGGCATTCAGGGCCAGGGATTGTGGGTGGGTAGGGGGGTACTTCCTCTTTCTCTCCAGTGTTTGGGTGGGTAGTAGCAGGCCTACTGTCTAGGGGACGCTCGCTTTTGCAACCTGCTTCCTCTTTTGCTGTGCTGGTGCCTCTGTGCGACCACCACCTCTTCCTCCAAACTGCACACGTCACTCACATGACCCTCATTCCATGTGGGGTCTAGGACCTCATCATACTCCTCCACATCATCTTCCACCCACCCTTCACTACTGCCCTCCTTGTCAGTCTGCACACCGAGGAAAGCTGCAGTAGTTGACACCTGTGTTTCGTCGTCATCAGAGACGTGCTGCGCTGGTGTTTCCATGTCCTCATCCTGCAACAGAAGTGGTTGGGCATCGGTGCACTCAATGTCTTCCACTTCTGGGGCAGGGCTATGTGGATGGCCCAAGGAAAGCACACCAGGAGAGTCATCAAAAAGCATAAGAGTCTCTTGCATGACTTGGGGCTCAGACTGCTTGGCTAATTTACAAGGGGCTGAGGTGAAAGACATATGACCATGGGGTTCAGGTGCCAACTCTGAGCTTTCATCAAGGGACCGGGAGGGAGACAATGTGAAGGAACTGGTGGCATTGTCAGCCACCCAATCTACTATCACCTGTACTTCTTCTGGCCTCACCAATCGTTGGGCGGCATTCGGGCCTACCATATAATGTTGAAGGTTCTGTCAGCTACCTGAAGAAGGTGTTCCACAGGTCGACCACGTCCTCTCCTTCCAACAGGAGCTTCACCAACACCACCAACACCAGCAGCACCAGAAGCACCAGCAGCACCACGACCACGTCCCTTTTGACGCTCTCCTCATTCTGCCCGCAAATGTACTATGTAACACTATTTAAGTATTTATTAATACAAAAAAAAAGAATAATAAATTCTTCTTATTCTACAGGAGCAGCAGGAACCTCTCCTTATAGAACTAGGAGATGATTTTAAAACAATAATCTGTCCCTTACAGCACCAGCAGGAACCTCTCCCTTTAGAACTAGGAGATGATTATAGAACAATAATCTGTCCCTTACAGCAACAGCAGGAACCTGAACCTATAGGAGTAGGCAATGATTTTAGAGAAATAATCTGTCCCTTACAGGAACAGCAGGAACCTCTCCCTTTAGAACTAGGAGATGATTATAGAACAATAATCTGTCCCTTACAGCAACAGCAGGAACCTGAACCTATAGGAGTAGGCAATGATTTTAGAAAAATAATCTGTCCCTCTAAGCAGTAGACTCTACCTACTCTAGTCAGATCGTTCTGTAATGCAGGATGAGATGTTAGATCTGCAACCTGTCCCTAAAAGCAGTGGTAGTAGTAATCTCTACCTAGTCCACAATCAGATCGTTCTGTAATGCGGGATGAGATCTGCAATCTGTCCCTCAAAGCAGTAGTAGTAGTAATCTCTACCTAGTCCTCAATCAGATCGTTCGGTAATGCAGATCTCAGTAGTAGTAATCTCTATCTAGTCCACAATCAGATCGTTTTGTAATGCAGGATGAGATCTGCAATCTGTCCCTCAAAGCAGATCGTTCTGTAATGCAGGATGAGATCTGCAATCTGTCCCTCGAAGCAGTTGTAGTAGTAATCTCTACCTAGTCCACAATCAGATCGATGAGATGTTATTATATCTGCAATCTGTCCCTCACAGCGCCGGCAGCATCCTCTCCCTACACTACTCAGAGAGCATGTGACATGCAGCACTACGTGACTCCAGCTTATAAAGAGGCTGGGTCACATGATGCACTGGCCAATCACAGCCATGCCATTAGTAGGCATGGCTGTGATGGAAACGCTTGTTGATTGGCTGCCCTGCAGCTATTCAACATGCGTGATCAAATACCCGAACCCAGAACCCGAACCCAAACTTTTTTTCAAATGTCCTGGTTCGGGTCCGGGTCCCGGACACCCCAAAGTTTGGTACGGACCCAAACTTTACAGTTCGGGTTCGCTCAACCCCAGACACAAGCAAACACAAAACCCTTTTATTGCAATCATTTTTTTGTATTGGTTTTTATACAAAGGTGTAAAAAGAAAAACAGATTACAATCAAAAGCGCAGATGCAGCTGACAAATTCTCTAAGGTTTAGTAAATAGTGTTGAGCGAACCCGGACTGTAAAGTTCGGGGGCCGTACCGAACTTTGGGGTGTCCGGGACCCGGACTTTTCAAAAAAAGTCCGGGTTCGGGTCCGGGGTTCTGGTAATTTTACTAAAAGTTCTGAAAATTGCTGTAAAAAAGTCCAGGAAAGTCCTAGATGTCTGCAAAAGGAAGGAAATGGGGGTAAGGGTGGGACAAGTGCCCTACAAAGAAATTGGGACAGGGAAATAACTAAAAGCATTTTTAAAAAAAATATTTCATAAAAAAATCAAAAATGGAGGTGGATGTGGACCATCTTCAAACTGTGTCTGAAAAGTATTAATTAACGGTAGAAGCCATATCACTGTTCTAAAATCATCTTCAAACTGTCAAAAAAGTATAAATATGCCGGGAGAACTTTCAGAACAGATCACTGTTCTGCAAGCATCTGGAAAATGTGTGTAACACTTTAACTAAAACCGGGAGAAGCCATACTACTGTTCTGCAAACATCTGGAAACTGTGTGTAACACTTTAACTAAAACCGGGCGAACCCATACTACTGTTCTGCAAACATCTGGAAACTGTGTGTAACACTTTAACTAAAACCGGGACAAACCATACTACTGTTCTGCAAACATCTGGAAACTGTATGTGAAACTATAACAGAGAGAAGAACAGGAATATGGGATTGCTCTGCTATAGTTTCACATAGAGTTTTTAGATGATTTTAGAACAGTGATATGGGTTCGCTCTGCTATAGTTTCACACACAGTTTCCAGATGTTTGCAGAAAAGTGATATGGGTTCGACCGGTTTTAGTTAAAGTGTTACACACAGTTTCCAGATGTTTGCAGAACAGTAGTATGTTTTGTCCAGGTTTTAGTTCAAGTGTTACACACAGTTTCCAGATGTTTGCAGAACAGTGATATGGTTTCTCCCGGTTTTAGCTAAAGTGTTACACACAGTTTCCAGATGTTTGCAGAACAGTAGTATGGTTTGTCCCGGTTTTAGTTAAAGTGTTACACACAGTTTCCAGATGTTTGCAGAACAGTGATATGGTTTCTCCCGGTTTTAGTTAAAGTGTTACACACAGTTTCCAGATGTTTGCAGAACAGTAGTATGGTTTCTCCCGGTTTTAGTTAAAGTGTTACACACAGTTTCCAGATGCTTACAGAACAGTGATATGGGTTCTCCCGGCTTATTTAAACTTTTTTGACACAGTTTGAAGATGATTTTAGAACAGCGATATGGCTTCTACCGTTAATTAATACTTTTCAGACACAGTTTGAAGATGGTCCACATCCACCTCCATTTTTGATTTTTTTTATGAAATTATTTTTTTAAAAATGCTTTTAGTTATTTCCCTGTCCCCATTTCTTTGTAGGGCACTTGTCCCACCCTTACCCCCATTTCCTTCCTTTTGCAGACCTCTAGGACTTTCCAGGACTTTTTTACAGCCATTTTTGTGCCTAAAAGTTCGGGTCCCCATTGATTTCAATGGGATTTCAATGGGGTTTCAATGGGGTTCGGGGTCCGGGAAAAAGTTTGGGTTCTGTCCGGACCCTAACCTGGACTTTGTCCCAAAGTTCTGCCCAAACTATGTTCCATTCTTGAAGTAGACGGAGTTCTTTTAAGTTGTTAACAAAAGACATGGAACCATCACGCATGATTTTTAATGTATGTGTTGAATATGTCCCCTGACACCTTATGCTATGGTTCTGCAGAGCCTTGGTAATAGAGGTCATGCTCTTGTTTCACTGTAAGGTGTATGCGAATAGGTCAGGTAGCGCTTTATAGTCGCGGTTTGCTCTGGGACTTGATTTTCTGTTGGAAAGGCAAAAGGCATTGTTTCCTTTGCTTGATAATAGTGCATCCACAGCAAAACATCTCTTGGCACCTTTTGGGATAGAAATGGGGGTTTAGGGACTATGTGGATCCTATCAATAGTGAGATCCTCAGATTTTAATGTTAGTGCTACTGCTTGGAAAAGGTTGCGTGCAAAGTGAGGGAGCTGGGAGCATTGCACAGATTCTGTAATACCTCTAATTTTAAGGTTATTATGTTGTGAGTGGTCCTTCAAATCCACCACTTTTGATTCAACCATTCAATGTAGTCACTATGGCCCAAATGTGCATCGACAATATTGTTGTGAGACTCTGTGCATGCCCCCATAGAATCTTCCAGATGGCTCAACCTGTCTCCCAATTGCTGGACCTCTGCAGCATACTTACCAAAGCAGGCCAGCATATCAGTTTGCTGAGACAGTAGCATATCTTTTAGTACAGCGTCCAAAATCGGTTGTCCCATCACGGGAAAGGAGGCAATAGGATCACAGATCGAGGTGCTTATTTGCAAATGTGTAGTAGGATCAAATACCTCCATACCTGGCCCATCAAGGATATCAGACTGAGACTCCCTCCTTGGGCATGATTTGACCTGGCTCCTGGCAGTGGGGGATACTGGACTGAGCAGCAACCATCTTCCATGTGACCCATTGGGGTTGATTTACTAAAACTGGAGAGTGCTAAAACTGGTGCAGCTGTGCATGTTAGCCAATTAACTTCTAACTTCCGCTTGTTCAATTAAGATTTGACAAAAGAATTTGAAGCTGATTGATTTCCATGCAGAGCTGCACCAGATCTTGCACTCTCCAGTTTTAGTAAATCAACCCCATTGTTCTCTGGGCATGAAGGTTGATGCCATTGCTAAAGATCGAGGTGCGGACATGCAGGGATAACTCCTGCTGCCATTTTGCTGTGGGCTTGTCTGGAAGAAGAAACCCAAAAGTTTCTGCAGCCGTGGTTCTTCTTGTTGCCACTGGGACATACATAGGTGTTCAGGAGGCAGGCGTATCACTGGTGGCTCAGTTGTGCAGCACTGGATGAATGGGGATTTTCTATTTCTATTCTATTTCTTCAGAAGACTTGCAGAGCTAAGGCTTCATGCCCCCATCTTGGTAAGCAGTCACCATGCCCCATTATTTATACCATTTAAACCATGACAGGGTAACATACTATCACACTGTCTATAATCAAAATGTATTGGAAACTGACATCACAAATTTTAAATGCAAAGCAATTTGCACAGGCTTTCAAGTATGGTGTGGAATCTTTGTTAAAAATCACGCAATACTTTTACACCAAGTAGGGAGAAAACACTTTGGCAATAATCAATTACCATTATAAGAACAAACTCATCAGTAAGGTACCTACTACTTATCTATGACTTATGTAGGAACAAACATTAATGTAATAAATCATATAGAGGACAGTGACAGTAATAGAAACATTGTAGCAAATTAAATGTTTTTTCTAAACAAAGAATACATTTTAGCTGCTGTAAAAACTGATTAAAGATAGATGACTTAGACTTAAAGTACGTGTATAAAAAAATCAAATTTTCAGTATATTAGGCAATATGCCTCAATGTACATTAACTTTAAAATATTTTTTGGTGCAGTTCCTTACCCAAAGATCCTGCCAGTAACAAGAGTGCAACAAGGATGCAAATGCTAAGATACAACCCTTTCAGGTGGCCATTGAGTTTCCTATCAGGTCTTTAGCATAGGCAGCCCAGCAGCCAATGTAAGGGTCTCGAATGACAGACTGACAAAGTTATTACTAACTGCAAGGTAGTGAGTTAGCGTTGTCAGCCTTTAACAGGATATGCTGTTGCTATTAGGATCCTTGGGTAAGAAACTTTACAACAGAATCACAACATAAAGATCTGCTTAGGAAACTGTATGTATTGATGCCAAACATATGGAAAAATATATTGAGGGCTTATAAAACTTTAATTTGTTGAATAGTTTGCATAGTTCATGATTTCTGAGCCTAAAAGTAAAAAGAGGTTGATGTCTTGAAATCTGTTTTCATGTTGATAAACCAATATTTAAAATGTTATATCAGATAGAGTAAGTTTTAGTTTACAACATTCTGGAGCTGTCATTCTGTAAAATATGCCAACGTGACATAAAAGCAATGAAACATGTGATATGATGTTTTTGTTCTTTTTAATAAATAGGTTTGATTGTAATTTGTGATTTTTACATTTTACTGCTCAGGTGACTTTTAAAATGGATTTGCCTTTTTGCACTTCAGAAGACCATGGTGTACATTGACAGCTATAATAGCTCACAAACACATGTCTTTTTACCACCAATTGGAGAAAAAAGACATAAAGATTTAAATCCATGAAGGAATCTTTTCAGAAAATGTATTTTCATTTATTTTCAGATAATTAAATCCAAAACCTGAGTGACATTGTTTCTGGTAATGACATATTTCCCAGTTGCTAGTATCTAGTGTTGAGCGAACCCGGACTGTAACGTTCGGGTCCGTACCGAACTTTCGGGTGTCCGTGGCACGGACCCGGACCCGGACATTTCAAAAATCGTTCGGGTTCGGTCCGGGGTTCTGCTATTTTACTCCACGTGTTGAGAAGCTGCAGGGCAGCCAATCAACAAGCGTTTCACTGGTTTGCCCTTAGAAGCCATCACAGCCATGCCTACTAATGGCATGGCTGTGATTGGCCAGTGCATCATGTGACCCAGCCTCTTTATAAGCTGGAGTCACAGTGCTGCAGTCACATGCTCCTTGGGTTAGTGTAGGGAAAGGTAGCTGACGGCGTGAGGGACAGAATTCAGCCATTTTAAGACCTGATCCTGCATCCTGAGATAGATTACTTTACTACTGCTGTCTGTGCTGT
>BLSH010453286.1:18089-31251 GCA_018402905.1 Glandirana rugosa
CGTCCACAGACCTGTGACCGTTTTCGAAACGACCAGGGTCTCCGTGAGGATATTGGGGGGGAGGCGTTCAGGAGTAAAAACACGATCACAGGAACCCACTACCTGGAAAAGAGGGGATACCTCGTTGGAAAAATACTAATTTATATTTTGTATCTTTTTACTAATAACAAGAACATCTCTAAATTAATAAACACCTTAAAGATTACAAACTGTTCTTAATGTTATTCTTCGTTTTTTATTTACTTTCCTTATGTACTTTCTTATATTCATTTTCAATTTCCTGTTCTTGTCACGAACACCAACAATGGGTTACTATTCCTCACATTCACATGAACGTCTGCCCCCCCCCCCACCCCCCTAAAGTCTGAATGACAGTAAACTGACCCGTTGTGTAGAAAGTTTGAAGACCCCCTGGTGTAAACCTTGATCTGTCTGTTCTTGTCCTTTAACTTTTACTTATATTCTTTCATGTATTCCTTTCATTTATTTTTTGCTTCTTATTGTAATTCTTGTCAAACATTAGAAATTCCACAAATAATTAAATCTCTACAAGAACAATAATCATTTTTCTATGTTTTATATTTAATCATAAAAAGGTTGCTCCATAGGGGAGAAAAGGTCCATCACCCAAGGACACTAGCACAAAAATGAGGACTTGCGGAGGGGGGGTTATAGGAGTGCCTCTGGGACCAGCAAAGCTTTTGCCAGTGTCCAGACACCTGCAGGTAGCAGCCTATAACCAAGGGATGAATATCTGGAACAGGTGCATCCGAGCTACTGCCTCCTGTATAATGCCTGGTCAGCGCCAACACCACGGCACTCAGCCTGGGGATTCTTTGCAAACTTCCATGTGCAATCCGTGCTAAAAAGGGAGAAATGCTAGTGCCATGGAAGTTGGCTAAAACATTGTTTTATTAATGCAGATGAACAACAGACAAAAAATAGCCAATGTGTTTCGGCCATCAGGCTGAACGATGATTAAGGCGTAATGGCCGAAACACGTTAGCTTTTCTGACTGCTGTTCACCTGTATTAATAAAACAATGTTTTAGCCGACTTCTGTGGTACCAGCCTTTCTCCATTTCTATGAATATCCACCCTGTGTCTAGGTATGGTCAGGGCCGTCTTAATAGCATCATGGGCCCCTGGGCAAAGAAATACTCTGGGGCCCTTACCAGCCTATCCCAATGTATGAGCCTACTCTCAAGAATTAAAGTATGAATAGTCATGGGCGTTGCTAGGTCTACAAAAGATCTGGGGCTAGAGTCCATAGCAGCAAAGTAAAGAAAGTCACAGGCTTGAGTGGGCATACACATGTATATAATATGCATGTGTGTGTGTGTGTGTGAGAATATATATATATATATATTTATTTACATACCTGAGTGTGGATTCCCCTTACATCAGGGTCCCCAGAGAGAAATACCTGCTAATTGCAGAACTGCACCCACCCGGTAAGAGACTCGGGGCTATAGCCCCAATAGCCACCCCCTAGCAACGCCCCTGTGAATAGTTAATATAAATAAACATATATTTATTAGTACAACAAAAACTGATTTTAAACAATAAGAGAACATGCCATAAATCAGGCACTAATATCACAACAAGGGCACAATACTGGGGGGGGCAAAAGGACACAGTATGGGGGGGGGGGGGTCAGGAGAGCACATTACTGGGTTTAGGAGGGCACAGTACAGGTTCCAGGATGCTGTCCTGGACACAGCTTTCATTGGACAGCTTAGTAAAAAGAGTGACTGTACCGGAAAATCTGTGACAGTTGGCAAGTATGATGTTATGCAAGATTATCATGGGGCCCCCATGCACCTGGGGCCCCTGGGTTGTGCCCAGGGCTGCCCATTCATTAAGATGGCCCTGGGTATGGTATGATTGAGATACATAGCTAAAACCTAATGGAAGCACAACTGCAGCATCTGGTGGGCTGCTTGTTGCCTGGACCAGTTGTTCCAGCCGGGGCTTCTGCTTGCTGGCACGGGTGTTGAATCCATCCCGGAGGGATTGGAGGCACAGCCGTTTCAGCGGTCAAATAAATGCAAACCCACTTTTGCTCTGCTCCAGAAAATCTGGAACAAGGTCAGACAGCTTCAGCAGGTGTCAGGCTATAGGGAGTATAGCCCCATATGGGGGAACAATTTATATCCTGAACTGGCAAAAATCCAGCAGGGGGCCAGGTGGTGCAGAAAAGGGGTTAGGTTCCTCTCCCAGATCTTTCAGGATGGACATCTGCGGTCCTTTCAGCACCTACAGCGCTTATATCACTTGCCTGATAGTATGAGATACTACTACCTTCAGTTGTCTCACGCGGTCATTGCACAGGGGGAGGGTACGGAGTGGGCATTATCCCCTGCCCCAATTTTTCACTTACTACAGACTACTACAGGAACTAAGGGCTTCATCTCCCTCTGTTACGGTTTACTGTTGTCTGAATTCCTTAAGAAGTATCCCTCTAATTCCAGGACACAATGGGAGAAAGATGTGGGTACCCTAACGGATGATCAATGGGAGGAAGCCCTTCTGGTGGTTAACCAATGCTCCTTGAATGTCTCCCAGAAGGTGTCACAGTTATACATTATCCTCCGAATCCACTATACACCTTTGAAACTTCACAAAATGGCTCACCGCCAGGGTTCCAGGGACTTGATTCATCTCCTTTGGCGATGTCCTAAGTTGCATAGGTATTGGACACAAGTGTTACCTACTCTTAACAATGTGTTCGACACTGATGTACCCCTGAATCCGGTGGGGTGCTTACTGGGCGTTTTGGAGGGGGTGATCCCTGAGGAGGCGACTAGACTGGCCTTTTCTAGGGCTCTATTCCAAGCCAGGAAAATAATATTAACATTGGAAATCTGACTCCCCTCCAATCCATCAAAATGTGGCTGACTCATATGGGAAACATGCTTCTTCTAGAAAGGTACATTTACCAACACAGAGGGTGCCCGCATAAATTTGAGAAATTCTGGTCTCAGTGGCTAGATGTGCCAGGACTTTCGCCCATGGGACTGGTAATGGGAAGGATATTGCAGTGCCCTGGGGGTAGATGAACGTGGGGAGGAGGGCTTAAATGACACGGAAAGTATAACCTGATAGTGATGTGATACTGTGGGCAGGGGATGTTGGAAAGCTTACTGCAGATATTGGTATATTGTGGAGAGGCGGTTAAGTGTTATATATCTTAAGCTGATTATTCGTATATCTACATGTTTTGAGGATGAGCGGAAATATCAACACAATGCTTTATGTACCCCTTAACGAAGTATCTTATGTGCAAATGAGATGTACTGGCTGACCTTGTTTTCAATAAAACTATACTTGATTAAAAAAAAAACCGAATGGAAGCAGCTTTCCTTCTCTGTTCACAACCATTATCTCCATATATAACACATATAATCAATTTGAACCCCGCATGTAGCATCAGGATGTCTATAATTACTTAGTTGTGTACTAGAGTTCAATCACTGACAAATTCGCAGGACTGTATTGAATATCATGTAGTTCACTGTAATTCCTCCTCCTTTAAGGGCTTGTATATGCACAAAAGATATTATTTGCAACTGCCATTCCAACTACTAGGAGGTAAAATGGGAGCATTAAAGTGTTAAAAAAGGTAACTTTCTTCATTTTCAGGGGTTAAAAATATACTATATAGCCAAAAGTCTGTGGACACCTGACCATCACACCTAAATGAACTTTTTGGACATCTAATTCCAAAACCATGGCCATTAATATGAATTTGCCCACCTTTGTGGCTATAACAGCCCTCACTCTTCTGGGGGTTTTGGAGGGTGTCTGAGAATTTGTACCCATTCATAAGGTGTTGATAATGGATGAGAAGACCAGATCCCAAAGGCGTTCAGTAGAGTTGATGACTTCACACAGGTAGCTGGTCTTTTAGGATAACCTCCATTTCAGTAGAGTTGAGGTCAGGTATTAATGTTGAATAGGAAGACCTGATCCCAAAGATGTTCAGTATGGTTGAGGTCAGGTGCGGATGTTGAAAGAGAAGACCTGATCCCAAAGGTGTTCAGTAGGTTTGCAGTTAGGTATTGATGTTGGATGAGAAGACCTTGCTCACAATTGGTATTCCAATTCACCCCAAAGGTGTTCATTAGGGTTGAGGTCGGGGCTCTGTGAAAGAAACTCAAGTTCCTCCACAGAAAACTGGTCAAACCTGGTCTTAATGGAGCTGGCTTTGTACGCAGGATGACAAACATGGTGGCATAGGAAAAGCCTTCCTCAAACTGTTAACTTCCTTCATTTTCAGAGGTTAAAAATATACAATATAGCCAAAGGTCTGTGGATACCTGACCATCTAAACCAGTGGTTCTCAACTCCTGTCCTCGGGACCCACTAACAGGCCCGGTTTGCAGGATAACTGAAATACATCACAGGTGATATAATTTGCTGCTCAGTGATTGCAGTATTCTAGTTGCATCTCCACGAGGTAATACTTAAAATCTGGCCTGTTGGTGGGTCCTGAGGACAGGAGTTGAGAACCACTGATCTAAACAAACTTTTTGGACATTCGGTTCTAAAACCATGCCCATTAATCTAAAGTTGTCCTTCTTTGAGGCTATAACAGCCCTCACTCTTTTGTAAGGCTTTTCACCGTATTTTGGAGGGTGTTTGTAAGAGTTTACACCCATTCGTAAGGTGCCGATAATGGATGAGATGACCTGATCCCAAAAGGTGTTCAGTAGGGTTGAGGTCAGGTACTGATGTTGAAAGAGAAGACCTGATCCCAAAGGTGTTCAGTAGGTTTGCGGTCAGGTATTGATGTTGGATGAGAAGACCTTGCTTACAATTGGTATTCCAATTCATCCCAAAAGTGTTCGTTAGGGTTGAGGTCAGGGCTCTGTGAAAGAAACTCAAGTTCCTCCACAGCAAACTGGTCAAACCTGGTCTTAATGGAGCTGGCTTTGTATGCAGGATGACAAACATGGTGGCATAGGAAAAGCCTTCCTCAAACTGTTAACTTCCTTCATTTTCAGAGGTTAAAAATATACAATATAGCCAAAGGTCTGTGGATACCTGACCATCTAAACCAGTGGTTCTCAACTCCTGTCCTCGGGACCCACTAACAGGCCCGGTTTGCAGGATAACTGAAATACATCACAGGTGATATAATTTGCTGCTCAGTGATTGCAGTATTCTAGTTGCATCTCCACGAGGTAATACTTAAAATCTGGCCTGTTGGTGGGTCCTGAGGACAGGAGTTGAGAACCACTGATCTAAACAAACTTTTTGGACATTCGGTTCTAAAACCATGCCCATTAATCTAAAGTTGTCCTTCTTTGAGGCTATAACAGCCCTCACTCTTTTGTAAGGCTTTTCACCGTATTTTGGAGGGTGTTTGTAAGAGTTTACACCCATTCGTAAGGTGCCGATAATGGATGAGATGACCTGATCCCAAAAGGTGTTCAGTAGGGTTGAGGTCAGGTACTGATGTTGAAAGAGAAGACCTGATCCCAAAGGTGTTCAGTAGGTTTGCGGTCAGGTATTGATGTTGGATGAGAAGACCTTGCTTACAATTGGTATTCCAATTCATCCCAAAAGTGTTCGTTAGGGTTGAGGTCAGGGCTCTGTGAAAGAAACTCAAGTTCCTCCACAGCAAACTGGTCAAACCTGGTCTTAATGGAGCTGGCTTTGTATGCAGGATGACAAACATGGTGGCATAGGAAAAGCCTTCCTCAAACTGTTAACTTCCTTCATTTTCAGAGGTTAAAAATATACAATATAGCCAAAGGTCTGTGGATACCTGACCATCTAAACATGTGGTTCTTAGCTCCGGTCCTCGGACCCACTAACAGGCCAGGTTTGCAGGATAACTGAAATCCATCACAGGTGAAATCATTTGCTGCTCAATGATTGCAGTATTCTAGTTGTATCTCCCCAAGGTAATACTTAAAATCTGGCCTGTTGGTGGGTCTTGAGGACAGGAGTTGAGAACCACTGATCTAAACGAACTTGTTGGACATTCGGTTCCAAAACCATGCCCATTAATTTAAAGTTGTCCTTCTTTGTGGCTATAACAGCCCTCACTCTTCTTGTAAGGCTTTCCACCGTATTTTGGAGGGTGTTTGTGAGAGTTTATACCCATTCGTAAGGTGCCAATAATGGATGAGATGATCTGATCCCAAAGGTGTTCAGTAGAGCTGAGGATAGGTACTGATGTTGGATGAGAAGACCTGATTCCAAAAGTGTTCAGTAGAATTGAGGTCAGGTATTAACGTTAAATGAGAAGACCTGATTACAAAGGTGTTCAGTAGAGTTGAGGTCAGGTATTAATGTTAAATGAGAAGACCCGTTTCCAGAGGTGTTCAGTAGGGTTAAGTTCAGGTACTGATTTTGGATGAGAAGACCTTATCCCAAAGATGTTCTATGTGGTTGAGATCAGGAATTAATGTTGAATGATAAGAAAAGGAAAAACCTTCCTCAAACTGTTAACTTCACATCATTTTCAGAGGTCAGAAATATACCATATAGGTATGTGGACACTTGACCATTACACCTAAATGAGCTTGTCGGAGATCTGATTCCAAAACCACAGCCATCGATATAAAGTTATCATCCATTAAATATAACAGCACTCACTTTTCTGGGATGGCTTTCCACAGGATATCGGAGGGTGTCTGTGAGAATGTGTACCCATTCGTAAGGGCAGGTGCTGATGTTGGATGAGAAGACCTGGCAAACAATGGGCGTTCCAATTCATTCCAAAGGTGTTCGGTGAGGTTGAGAAGACCTGATCCCAAAGGTGTTTAGTAGGATTGAGGTCAGGTACTGATGATGAATGAGAAGACCTAGGTCACAATGGGCATTCCAATTCAAGGTGTTCAATAGGGGTTGAGGTCAGGGCTCTGTGAAGGCAACTCCAGTTCCTCCACACCAAACTGGTCAAACCATGTCTTTATGAAGCTGGCTTTGTACAAAGGTGGGCAGACATGGTTGCATAGAAAAGGACATTCACCAAATTGTTACCATAAAGTTTAAAACAAGGGTCTAAAATGTCTTTTGAATGATGTAGCAATAACAGTACTCTTCACTGGTGACACCTCAACTCCATCATTTGGAAGGGGGCCTATAGACTTTTGGCCATATAGTATAAGGTAAACCTTCTCTTATCCCATGTTATACTTGCAATTACAAATGCTCCTTTGTGTAATAGGGCTCTGCCATTTAATCCTTAACTTAACCATTTATCCAAGTCATATCTTTACCTATATTTTTTCTTAACCTTGTAATACATTAACAAAAAACTTGCAATTCAAATTTTCATATTTTTTAGCCATTTTTTTTTTTTACTTTTACCTTTGTGCAAACACATACCTACCTGAACCCCTTTATAGGACACTGTTTGCAGACTGAACACTTTGTCTGGTGTTTAACTGTCTCAGCCAATGTCACCCGATGTAAAACCGGAAGCCAAACCAATGACTGTGGCTCCAGACATCCCCACTCCAGGAAATGAGATAACTCCAATACGGTGGCACCGGTGGTCTAACAAATGGAAAAAGAGAAACAAAATATATTCTTCATTTCTGTGTTTGTATACAGCGTATATAGAATAAAAAAATATCATGTCCAGAAATAAGAACAACATTGCATTAGCCGATCAATGAAATAAAAAGCAAATAATGGTAGTAGGAGTATGGCCATCACAACAGATTCAACTTTGGTCAAATGGTCAATCCCTCTTTTACCATTGAAACAGCATAGCTTACTTTGTCGCCATGGCAACAGAGCAGATTCCTCCGTCACCATGACAAAGGGACTGAGACCAATCCCTTTGTTGCCATGGTAACAGGACCAATCCCTCCATTAGCATGGAAGCAAGGAAGATCCCTCCATTGCCAAGGCAAAGAAGCTGATATCTCAGTTTCCATCACAATTGTATAGAACCCTCCATTGCCAGGGTC
The DNA here is from genome assembly GCA_018402905.1 of Glandirana rugosa. Lineage (NCBI taxonomy): Eukaryota > Metazoa > Chordata > Amphibia > Anura > Ranidae > Glandirana > Glandirana rugosa. Next base: position 26,026 of record BLSH010453286.1, read on the forward strand.
TACACCAGGGGTCTCCAAACTTTCTAAAGAAAGGGCCAATTTACTGTCCTTAAAAATTTAGGAGGGCTGGATTGGGCCCAGTGGAAGTAAACAATGCCAGATCTTTAGAATTAGGTTGGAGTCATTGGGAGTAATAGGGTCCCCTTTTTTTTGTCAGTGGAAGGAATTATGCCCCATCGCTTGTGTCAGTAGAAGGAATAGTGCCCCATTGGTGGTGTCAGTGGCAGGAATTATACCCATTGTTGGTGTCAGTGGTAGGAATAATGCCTCAAGGCCCAGATAAAGGAAAGCAAAGGGCTGCATCCAGCCCTAGGGCTGCAGTTTGGAGACCACTGGTCTACACCAGTGGTTCTCAACCCTGTCCTCAAGTACCCCCAACAGGCCATGTTTTGGAAATGTATCTTAGATAAAATTGCTGTCCAAAACACCAAGCCATTGACTCGGATTTAAAGCACCTGTGCAAGATAAAGGAAAACCTGAAAACATGGCCTGTTGGGGGTATTTGAGGACAGGGTTGAGAACCACTGGTCTACACTATTACACTCTTTGCACTATTATGTTGTAAATCTTGCCACACTGTCAAAGCTCGACAGCTTTGCTGCTCTCTGGACTGTTTTGTAGTAGCTTCTCTCACGGGTTCTCCCCCAATGTCCACACAATTCAATGTCCACACAATGTTGTGTGGTTCTGCCCTCACAAAGCCCACACTACTTTTTCTTGATGGCTTCTTCCATAGCCTGATCATGTCTGCACCTGTTTACACTGCTATCCACATTAACTGCGATGCTGTCCTTTCAGTGGTTCCCAATGGCCACCATAATGGAGGCAAATTCCCCGGCAAATACAACATTGCGTCTTCCTGTCTGCCTCCGCAAGCCATTTTCAGGCCCCACTCTAAAGGTCCACAGCCATCTTATGTTTTTGTCTTGTGTTGCATCCCCCTTTCCTGTTCCACATGTCTATGCTCCTCTGATCCCAAATCAATAGAGGTCTGTCCACTCCAACTTTTCTCCAACTAGTCCACAATCAGCTCACTCTCTGCCCTCTCTATCCCGCACAATTAAATGGTCAACTGTCCTTCCTCTCATTCCTCCATCGAGTGCTATGATCAACTTGTACTTTCCCTCTTTATATCCCCTTGGTCAAATGTCCATGGTCAGTTTCTGCTCTGCTTCTTCTTTCAGTAATCCAAAATCAGCTTACAATTCATCTCTTCTACCCAACTGCCCCATTTCCCACTGCCAAGATAAGCTTCCACTTGCTCCATAAACATCCCAAGTAAGATGGCACAGCTAAGCCATATTATTATTACCTATTGGGCATTGATTTATGCCAGTAAGTTAAGTTAACCATTCAGAGGCCCAAAACCACTGAGCCTAAATTAACCTACTCATAAACAGGCACACAATCGCTAGTACTAATAGGAGTCCAAAAGACTGTCCTCATTACCAGAAAAAGATTCTCCCTTGCTTTGGTTGACATAAAATGATTAATAACTTGAAGTCTGGCCATCCTGCATACTTGTAATAGAATTGGAAAGAGGTCTGTGCTTGCATAGTGCAGGGGTCTCCAAACTTTCCAAACAAAGGGCCAGCTTACGGTCCTTTAGATTCAGTCAGACTGTGGAAAGTGACAGTAGAAAATGCCCAATCATTGGTATCAGTGGGAGGAATAGTGCCCCATCATTGGTATCATTGGGAGGAATAGTGAGTGCCCCATCGTTGGTATCAGTAGAAGGGATAGTGCCCCATCATTGGTATCCATGGGAGGAATAGTGCCCCATCATTGGTATCAGTGGGAGGAATAGTGCCCCATCATTTGTTTCAGTGGGAGGAATAGTGCTCCATCATTGGTGTCAGTGGGAGAAATTGTGCCCCATCATTGGTATCAGTGGGAGGAATCATGCCGTTTCCTTGGAATCAGTGGGAGGAACAGTGCCCCATCATTGCTGTCAGTGGAAAGAATAGTGCCCTGCCATTGACAGTCAGTGGGAGGAATAGTGCCTCATTGTTGATGTCATTGAGAGGAACAGTGCCCCAAGGGCTGGAAAAAATTCACAGAAGTCCTAAGACGCATCTGGAAGTTATGGAAGTCCTAGGACACATTTGGAAGTCATAGAAGTCCTAGGACACATTTAGCAGTCTTAGAAGGCTTAGGACACATTTGGCAGTCGTGGAAGTGCTAGTGCACATTTGGCATTCATGGAAGTCCTAGGACACATTTGGCAGTTGTGGAAGTCCTAGGACACATTTGGCAGTTGTGGAAGTCCTAGGACACATTTGGCAGTTGTGGAAGTCCTAGGACACATTTGGCAGTTGTGGAAGTCCTAGGACACATTTAGCAGTCTTGGAAGGCTTAGGACACATTTGGAAGTCATAAAAGTCCTAGGAAAACATTTAGCAGTCTTAGAAGGTTTAGGACACATTTGGCAGTCGTGGAATTCCTAGGACACATTTGGCAGTCATGGAAGTCCTAGGACACATTTGGCAGTTCTGGAAGTCCTAGGACACATTTGGCAGTCATGGAAGTCCTAAGACGCATGCAAAAGTTATGGAAGTCTTTAGGACACATTTGGAAGTCATAAAAGTCCTAGGAAAACACTTAGAAGGTTTAGGACACATTTGGCAGTCGTGGAATTCCTAGGACACATTTGGCAGTCATGGAATTCCTAGGACACATTTGGCAGTCATGGAAGTCCTAAGACACATCTGGAATTTATGGAAGTCCTAGGGCACATTTGGAAGTCTTAGAAGGCTTATGACACATTTGGCAGTCGTGGAAGTCCTAGGACGCAGTTGTGGAAGTCCTAGGACACAGTTGGCAGTTGTGGAAGTCCTAGGACACATTTAGCAGTCTTAGGACACATTTGGAAGTCATTGAAGTCTTAGGACAAATTTGGAAGTCATAGAAATTCCTAGAACACATTTGTAAAACATGAAAGACACATTTAGAAGTCATGGAAGAGATATTTACAAGTCATAGAAATCCTAGGACACTTTTGGAAGTCGTGGAAGTCCTAGGACACATTTGGCAGTTCTGGAAGTCCTAGGACACATTTGGCAGTCATGGAAGTCCTAAGACGCATCCAAAAGGTATGGAAGTCTTTAGGACACATTTGGAAGTCATAAAAGTCCTAGGAAAACATTTAGCAGTCTTAGAAGGTTTAGGACACATTTGGCAGTCGTGGAATTCCTAGGACACATTTGGCAGTCATGGAAGTCCTAGGACACATTTGGCAGTCATGGAAGTCCTAAGACACATTGAGAAGTCATGGAAGTCCTAAGACACATCTGGAATTTATGGAAGTCCTAGGGCACATTTGGAAGTCTTAGAAGGCTTATGACACATTTGGCAGTCGTGAAAGTCCTAGGACACAGCTGGCAGTTGTGGAAGTCCTAGGACACATTTAGCAGTCTTAGGACACATTTGAAAGTCAGAGAAGTCTTAGGACACATTTGGAAGTCATTGAAGTCTTAGGACAAATTTGGAAGTCATAGAAATTCCTAGAACACATTTGTAAAACATGAAAGACACATTTAGAAGTCATGGAAGAGATATTTACAAGTCATAGAAATCCTAGGACACTTTTGGAAGTCGTGGAAGTCCTAGGACACATTTGGCAGTTATGGAAGTCCTAGGACACATTTGGTAGTCGTGGAAGTCCTAGGACACATTTGGCAGTTATGGAAGTCCTAGGACACATTTGGTAGTTGTGGAAGTCCTAGGACACATTTGGCAGTCATGGAAGTCCTAGGACACGTTTGGCAGTTATGGAAGTCCTAGGACACATTTGGCAGTTATGGAAGTCCTAGGACACATTTGGCAGTTATGGAAGTCCTAGGACACATTTGGCAGTTGTGGAAGTCCTAGGAAACATTTGGCAGTTATGGAAGTCCTAGGACACATTTGACTCGACCATACCTTTTTAAATGCACATTAGGGAATGCAACACTCCTGATTATCTGAAGAATTATTGAGCACTAAAAGTTTGAAAGGGTTCCAACCCTTTTTCAATCTAACAAAAACGAAATAACTATATATAATTTATGCATATACTTTATAGCTTTTGGGGATGGCTAGTCTATGCTAATAAGAGGAAGAGAATTAGACACAATGTAGCAGCTCTATTGAGTCTCCATGACAACACAGATCTAACAGCGTGAAGTCATCTCGGAAAGAATCTTTCTGGCAGTAAAATAAAGCAGAACAATAGGATGGAGGTTACATTTCACACAAGGTGGCAGCCTTCAAGGTTACTGCGCAATTGTAAGATGAATACATTTTTCTACCGTTAATTTATAAACAGCTGTGTATCATGAAGACGGAAGAGAATTGTCGCACCAAGACTAACAACTTGTAAAATTGGTGTGACAGTTGTTACAATGTAATAGACGGTCTCTTCACAGCTTGTTACGCGTTGTTTGTTTCTTCTCTTCCCTGTTGCTAAAATGTCTTCGAAATCTGTAGTTTCTGCAGATTATAACCAGGTTTGTAAAGTATAAAAAAAAGAAAGAATCGGCTGCATCTCTAATTATTTTTTGGTGACCTTGAAGGTATCTCAACATTCTATTCCCTTAAAGAGACTCTGGCGCCCCACCATTCATTTCAGCAAGAATCTACCCATATATGTAGATTTACATGTTTTAGGCTTGTTGTGTGCCCGTAAAAGCCTCCCTTGTGTAGACATTCAAAAGCCTAGAGCAGGGTTTCTCAACCAGGGTTCTGTGGAACCCTAGGGTTCCTCCAGAGGTTGCTAGGGGTTCCTTGAGCAATGAGCACTTTCTACCTCTCAGATAAATTCCCACTGACATAATTGATCTCTTTAGCTATCTGTAAGGGGGTAATTCTTCCCAATGACCACAAGTGTAAGGAGCATTCTTCCCATTGACCATCACACTAATGCAAGGTTTCTCAACCAGGGTTCTGTGGAACCCTAGGGCTCCTCCAGAGGTTGCTAGGGGTTCCTTGAGCAATGAGCACTTTCTTCCTCTCAGATAAATTCCCACTGACATCATTGATCTTTTTAGCTATCTGTAAGGGGGTAATTCTTCCCAATGATCACAAGTGTAAGGAGCATTCTTCCCATTGAGCATCACACTAATGCAAGGTTTCTCAACCAGGGTTCTGTGGAACCCTAGGGCTCCTCCAGAGGTTGCTAGGGGTTCCTTGAGCAATGAGCACTTTCTACCTCTCATATAAAGTCCCACTGACATCATTGATGTTTTT
>BLSH010453286.1:66134-76641 GCA_018402905.1 Glandirana rugosa
TTTTTATTACGTAGTTACGTCGAGTAATTACGGGTGGTTACGTCGGAGTAGTCACGGGTAGTTACGTCGGAGTGGTCACGGGTAGTTACGTCGGCGTGGTCACGGGTAGTTACGTCGGAGTGGTCACGGGTAGTTACGTCGGAGTGGTCACGGATAGTTTACGTTGGACTAGTCACGGCTGATGAGGCTGCATTGGTGGGCATTAATGAGCTGCATTGATGCATTATTTTTGTTAAAACTCCTTTGTTGCTATTAACATTAAATTATGTTACCACATTGTATCATATTTTTCTTGCTTCATAACATCAATATCCATTCTAAAACCAGGTGGGCATGGATGGTGAGCTGATTCGGTGGTGCAATGGGCCACTTGACTGGACTTACCCCCCAGGCCTAAGGCTGCCAGCCCTCCCCTGACCACCAAGCAGAGTAGGCGGCCGCCTAGGGCGCACTGACGCCCAGGGCGCCAAGCCCCTGTCCATATACTACCCCAGCCTGTCTAAATAATACCCCAGCCTGTCCATATACCTGCGGACCATGGCTGGCATAAGAAAGTGAGCCAGGGTCCAGAGGCACAGGTGCAGGCCTGTGGACTACTGCTAAAGAAATAGGTAGAGAGTTGCTGCAAAAGTCTCCACCTCCGCCACCTCCATCGTATACATGGACAGGGCAAAGTGGGTGGAGTCAGGGGCAGAGCCAAAGGGGGCGGCAAAATGAGGTTTCGCCTAGGGTGTCAAAAATCCTTGCACCAGCCCTGAGAAACCCTGTACTCTAAGAACCAATGACTAGGTGCCCGCCAGCATCCTAGCAACCAATGAGGTCATCAGTTGCTAGGATGCAGGCAGCCAGCCCGAACAACGTCCTTGGTTGCTAGGGCACAGATGGGTACAAGCTTCCAAGCAATCAAAAAATGCTGTGTGGCCACTAAAGTTCGCAATTTGCGTATTTTTTGGTTCTGCAGGGAACAGTTACCGGAATCTCGAATAAGGGTTTGGTGTGGGGGGGACGCCATGCTGTTTTTTTTGCTTAGCGTGTACTAGAAGTACCAATGACCGAGCGGTCGCCAGCATCCTAGCAGCTGTTGAGGTCATCAGATGCAGTTGGCCAGCCCAAACAACGCCCTTGGTTCTTTGGGGGCATGCTTCCAAAGCAAAGACGCTTTATGGCCACTTGCGTCCCAAAAGTTGCGCATTTTTAGGTGCGTTTGCTGTACGGAATCCAAGGAGGTGGCTGTTTGATACGGACTTATCCCTGGATAACCCAACAGGGGTCTGTGTAGAAACATTGCGATACGGTTTGCTCTTTGTTCCCTTGACACGTCGCCATCCCCTCAACAACAGGACAGGAGGGGAATGTAGAAAACTCGATGCAATGAGATCCGGAGACGCGGTGAGATGGGAAGCAGGACACAGCCGGCATTCCCCCCCGGGAGCAGATATGGAAGGAGGATTATCTTGTTTAATTTATCCTCCAGGGTGTTGAATGCGCCGGAAACTTCCTTATTATCACAACGACTCGAGTTTTTCCTCCTCCTCGCCGTTTTAATTTCGCTCGATATTGGATATAAATAAGTTTGGGAGATCATTAACATTTATGAGACATTAGATTGGAATTCTTGACATGGAGAGATAGAGCAGCCGGAATGTTCAACATCCTTGGGGGATATCATTTGAAGATTTCTCTTAGAGTGGAGATTTAGAATTCAGAAAGGGATATCGACTCAAGGCAGACGCAGGATTCACACGAGGTCAACATTGGATTTGTTCCTTATGCAGCCATCAGCTTATGGTTTATATTTATAAAAGTGTAAAAATTGGAGCAAGGATAGCCTGGAAGTAGCCATGTTATATTAATGTCTTTCAGGTTAATATATCTGCTGGGGAGGAAGAGTTTACTGCCTCCTGTGAGTTATGCTACTGAAGGGCATTTACAACCACCGTAGTATAAAGGGTTTTACTTCTACACTGTGCTGTATCTTATATACTCTAAAGCAGTGCTTCCCAAACTGTGGCCCAGGGGGCAAATGCGGGCCATTGCCTTAGTTTATTTAGCCATTGGGGAACCATTCCATCCACTGACACCAATGATTGGGCACAATTGTTCCCAATGACACCAACGATGGGGCACAATTCCTCCCACTGACACCAATGATGGGGCACTATTCCTCCCATTGATACCAATGATGGGCCACTATTCCTCCCAATGATACCAATGATGGGACACTATTCCTTCCACTGATACCAATGATGGGGCACTATTCCTCCCACTGATACCAATGATGGGGCACTATTCCTCCAACTGACACCAATGATGGGGCACTATTCCTCCCATTGATACCAATGATGGGCCACTATTCCCCCCACTGATACCAATGATGGGACACTATTCCTCCCACTGATACCAATGATGGGACACTATTCCTCCCAATGATACCAATGATGGGACACTATTCCTCCCAATGATACAAATGATGGGACACTATTCCTCCCAATGATACCAATGATGGGACACTATTCCTCCCACTGATACCAATGATGGGGCACAATTCCTGCCATCGATCCTCTTGTGGCTCCCCCTGCAGTGCTTCCAGTTTCTCCTGTCCTGCCTCCCTCTGGCTGCACTGCAGGGGTATAGGTACAGTGACTGCACCCCCACCCCTGTGCTAGTTACATTTTTAGGAGGATTTATGTTTTTACCGTAGACTGTGAGACTTCTTCTTTATCTCATTCCAGCACAAATTCATGTTGGAAGAAATCTTGGGGCTGCAACCGTCTCCTCCGAGTTCACAAACTGCAAAAGAGAAAAAAAAAAAATGTTCAATATAAAAGCCGGAGGAGGTTAGGAAAATGGTGACGGTATAGAAAGGATAGGAGGAAGTTATGGGTTTAGTTACAAAAATTAAAAAAAATATATAATTATATTTCCTTTATTAAAGAGGACCTTCAGTCATTTTTTCAACTTTCCATTTATTACATCTTCTGCGCTTGTTGCTTTAACTTTGGATAGTAAAACATTTTTTTTCTACCAGTAAGTACCTTATACAGCCCACTTCCTGTTTAGTCATTAGCCTAGGATCTCTCTCTCACGCTCCTGGGAGTTTGTCAGGAAGGGAGGGGGGAGAGTCATAAGAGGGCCAATGAGGGCTGCAGAGCTGGAGGTGTGCCTCTGTGTGTCTGTGTAAATCCAGGAAGTGAACAGGAAGCAGCTTCAGCTGCCCACAGTTAAAATGGCTGCAGAAAGACTTAGCGGAGGGAGATTTATGCAGCATAATTGCCAAATACAGAATGACAGTATATATAAAATAATTTGCAAAGTGGTTGGAGGGAAGCTTCAGAATGTCAAAGATGTTCCTCTTTAAAATCATCCAATAAATTCATAAAAAACCCTTTTATGCACCTATTTAAGTATTCAAGTAATTCAGAACTGAATACTTAGACAAAGCCTTAAAAAATTTTTTAATGTGCGTTGTTTTTATTCATTTCTTTCAATAAAAGAAATGTTTTTTTGAATTTTAAAAAAGAAAAACATTAAAAAAATGCACATTAAACCCTCTTTTACACACCTGCCTATATATTTAAAGTGGATGTAAACCCCGAAAAAAAAAAATGTAATTAAAAATTCTGCCTGGTAGAGTATAGCATGTCATGTCATCTGCGCCCAGTCTTGCCACAAAGAGTTAATTCAACTGAGATTAATGACCTTATCTTTTTTCAGGAAGAGAAAGTCTGACTAACAGGGAAATGCACAGACGATCCGCCCTTTGCTCTGTGAGTGACAAGCAATTTGCTTATCTCCTTCAGAGAACGTTTTACACTCCCCTCTCCCTCCCTCCTCAATCCCTTAGTATAGAGGTGGATGGGGAGGCTTGTGACATCACAACGCCACCCACTGAGTTCCAGCAAAGAAAGAAAACCACTGATTTCAGAGGTTTACAGAGCTGCTAGTGCTTAAACAAAGGACATTTGCAAGGTAGGGATAGATGCAGGAGGCTGCATTACTCTATTGGAAGAAGTACCTGAAAAGTCCCATTGCCCATTTTTTCAATGTGGGGATGTGGTGCAATCAGGGCCGGTCCTACCATGGGTCCCAGCAGGCAGCACTTTGAGAGGGGCAGCAAATTGAACCACAGCCGCCTTTCCTTCTCTTCTATTTAGATTTTTTTCCAGCAGTTTTGTGTGTCATGATGACAACTGCCCTCCCCCCGGTCGCTCCTAGCCTGTCCATATACTGCTCTAGCCTGTCCATATACTGCTCTAGTCTGTCTACATACTACCCTAGCCTGTCTATATACTACCCTAGTCTGTCTATATACTACCCTAGCCTGTCTATATACTACCCTAGCCTGTCTATATACTACCCTAGCCTGTCCATATACTACCCTAGCCTGTTCATATACTACCCTAGCCTGCCCCTATACTACCCTAGTCTGCCCCTATACTACCCTAGCCTGTCCATATACTACCCTAGCCTGTCTATATACTACTCTAGCCTGTCCATATACTACCCTAGTCTGCCCCTATACTACCCTAGCCTGCCCCTATACTACCCTAGCCTGCCCCTATACTACCCTAGCCTGTCCATATACTACCCTAGCCTGTCTATATACTACCCTAGCCTGCCCCTATACTACCCTAGTCTGCCCCTATACTACCCTAGCCTGTCTATATACTACCCTAGCCTGTCTATATACTACTCTAGCCTGTCCATATACTACCCTAGCCTGTCCATATACTGCTCTAGTCTGTCTACATACTACCCTAGCCTGTCTATATACTACCCTAGCCTGTCTATATACTACCCTAGCCTGTCTATATACTACCCTAGCCTGTCTATATACTACCCTAGCCTGTCCATATACTACCCTAGCCTGTCCATATACTACCCTAGCTTGTCTATATACTACCCTATCCTGTACATATACTACCACAGCCTTCCCCTGTACTGTCCCAGCCTGTCTATATACTTCCCCAGCCTGCCCCTATACTGCCTTAACCTGTCTATATACTACCCTAGCCTGTCTATATACTACCCTAGCCTGTCCATATACTACCCTAGCCTGTCTATATACTACCCTAGCCTGTCCATATACTACCCTAGCCTGTCTATATACTACCATAGCCTGTCCATATACTACCCTAGCCTGTCTATATACTACCCTAGCCTGTCCATATACTACCCTAGCCTGTCCATATACTACCCTAGCCTGTCCATACACTTCTCCAGCCTGTCTATATACTTTCCCAGCCTGCCCCTTGGAATTGAACATAATGGTATGTCATATAATTTTGCATATAAACAAGGTGCTGTTGCATGTAAATCTGACTTTGATACATTTATTTTAGGTTTAATTATCATGATCTAAAAATAATGGATGTGTGATATTTTTTTTGGGGGGGAAGCATTTCATTCTTGACCCCAGGCAGCACAATGTTTTGGGCCAGCCCTGGGTGCGATTTATATTTAGATTGTAAGCTCTCAAGAGCAGGGCCCTCCTTGAGCTGGTCATACACTGGTAGATTTTTCTAACAAATGAGCGTAAGGAACATTCATATAAAAATCCTTATCAGTACATTCGATGACATTACGAACGTCGCACGAACTACAAACAATGTTTCCTTTTAACAAATTGATTTTGACTGAATGGATTTTCCTGAATGAAAAATCACATTACTGTTAGAACATTTTTTTTCTAGAAAATTTGCCAACCTACATCTTAGAATTGTCTCATCATGGCGGTAAAAAGCAGTGGCGTCTCTAGCTTTCATATTTAGGGGGGGGGGCAGGGACAAAAGTAGGGGGGCCAACCATAAAACGCAATTATATATACAATATATATTTATATTGGAATGCACTCCAGAGGTCTTGTTACAAATTCACCTTTGTTTTATTTGTGAAATATACAATACACTTGAGCAATCAACGTTTCTGTCTGACATGAAATATTCCAGCCAATGGGCATCAAACGCATAAGTGCCCATCAATGCAGCCTGATCAGTGCCCATCAATGCAGCCTGATCAGTGCCCATCAATGCAGCCTGATCAGTGCCCATCAATGCAGCCTCACCGGTGCATGGTGGAAAGGGGTGGCAAGTGCCGATGGATTACACAGAGCAGGGGATCTCCCGCTTACCCGACGGCCGATGTCATACGAAGTCCCGCCTCCTGGACAGGCTCCTATGGTAGACTGCACACAGCGGCCATGCAGTGTAAGTGGGAGATCTGTGTAATCCGGCGGCGCTCTCCCCCCTTACCCTCCGAGGCAGCAGAGTGGGACCCATGGTAGGGTCGGCCCTGGGGGCCCCCCTCTGCCCCAGATTGTGGGGACAGACTTGGTCCGGGGATGGTGTCCACAGTCTGGGGACTGTCTCTGGAAACTGGGGACTTATGGTCACCCTAGGCTAGTGGCCAGCAGGACCCAGAGGTCCGCGGCCAGCTCTCAGCAGGACCCACAGTCTGGGAGTCCAGCCGGGAGCTGGCTGTGGACCTGTGGGTCCTGCTAGCCACTGACCCGTGGGTCCTGCTGGGAGTGGACAATAGCCTATGTGTCCACATACCATATAGCTGCTCCAGGCAAAGGCAATCCAGGTGGTTAAATGAGGCTCCTAGGGGTGCACGCCCTGCTGCTGCTGCAGAAATACAGTGATACTTCAAAAATGAGGATGACGGCACTCCCATATGGATACAATCAAAAATTTATTTTCAGATTATATGTCCATAAAACATATACAGAGCATGGGTACAGACAAAAAATGGTTAACGCGTTTCACACGTCTAGCTTGCTTCGTCAAAACCATAATCTTCTGAAAATAAATTTTTGATTGCAGCCTGTGGGTCCAACTGGGAGCTGGCCATGGTCTATGGGTCCTGCTGGCCTGTGGGTCCTGCTGGCCGCTAGCCTGTAGGCCATGGCCAGCAGGACCCACAGGTCCGCGGCCAGCTCCCAGCAGGATTCACAGGCTATTGTCCACTCCCAGCAGGACCCACAGGTCAGTGGCCAGCAGGACCCACAGGAACGCGGACAGCTCCCAGCAGGGTTCACAGGTCATGGGTAGAGTAAATGAGGTGCATGGGAGGGAGGTGAGATTGATAAGATGATCATGTGGGGGGTCAGCTGGGGGTGTCAGGGTCTGTCACTTCAGCTTGCTATAGGCCGAACTAGCAGCTGCAACTTCAAGCCCAGAGCTCAGCAGGACAGGTCCTCTCCTCCTCCTCCTTGCATGGGCGGCCTCCGGCTCCTCCAGTCCTGGGGGGGTGGGTGATGTTGTTCCTGTCTCCTGGCCTGGGGTCAAGTCAACTTCTGGTGTGTGGTGCGTGCCCTGTAACAACAGTGTACTGCAGCCACTATTGGCGCACCCAGGCTCTGACCCGTCACTCACGAGGCTCACAGCTCAGGCAGGCTGGCTGCGTGGGCTGCTCTCCAGAGACAGTGACTATAGTCCAGTCTCCACCCACCATGGGAGTCCGGGATTCGGGAGCAGAGCAGGGAGATGAGTACACAGCCGCCGCCGGCCTGCTGCAGACTACAACTCCTATAAACAACAGAGGCAGCTGGCGGCCATCACGTGAGTGATGTGACTTCACCTAGCCCTGGCTTCTAGGCAGTGGCAGAGAGAAAGCTCAGAGTAAGTCAATCGGACAACCACGGCACCGACGCCCATTATACGAGTTATACTTGGGGGGCACATAGTAAAATTGGGGGGGTCATGGCCCCCTCAGGCCCCGTCTTAGTGACGCCACTGGTAAAAAGCAAACATTGATTTGACCCCACTAACGTTTAGAACTGTGTATGGCCAGCGTAAAAATCTTGTACTGAATTGTACTGTAATACATCTCCTGTCTACTCAAACTGTTGGCGCTATATAAATCCTGAATAATAATATAATAATATTATTATTATTAAATAACAACAACAGCAATAATAAATCCTGAAAAATAATAATAAATACTAAATCCTAATAATAAAAAGAGTAATAATAATAATATTAATCACAATAACAACAACAATAAATCCTGCAAAAAATAATAAATACTAAGTCCTGAACAATAACAGAATGATAATAATATTAATCAAAATAACAACAGCAGCAATAAATCCTGAAAAATAATAATATTAATACTAATAAGTACTAAATTCTGAATAATAATCAGGGCATTTTTTTCTCAGACAATAGGTGCAGGAACACCCCCCAATTCTAAATCACCCCTGGTCTCCACCCCCTACCCACCTCTGAGTACCATTCCTTGGTTCCACCCCCTACCCTCCTCCCAGTACTGCCCTTTTAGATAATACAGAACCAAGTACAGTGGCGGCTGGTGAGGAATTTCTTTGGGGAGGCGGAAAACAAACCGCCCGACGTCCCTACCACACCGTTTGGTCGGTCCATTGACCAAACCCCCCCACCCCCCATCCTCGTCACTCAATCGGCGAACAAATTCCCCCCCAGCAGCAAAAAAAAATCTCCCCACAGCTCAGCATTAATAGGCTCTCCGGCAGCCAACAACAATAAATCCCTCCCTCAACAGTAGATCTATCCCAACAACAACTGAACCGCCAGCAATATAAGACCCACCCTCACCAACAATAGGTCCCCCACCAGCAACAATAGACCTCCTATATACAGTAAGAACCTGTAATAATAATACTTAATCCTGAATAATAATTATACTACTAATAATAATTCCTAAATAATAATAATGACGATGATGACTGGTTCAGTTGCACTGACTGTTTGAATCATACAAATAGAATTATATAATTAGGTGAAAAAATCTGTCCATTGAGTCCACCCAATAAATAAATAAATAAATAAAGTCAATAAACTGAATTGATTTTGTTAGGAAAAAAAAATGCAAAAAAAAAAAAAAAAAAGAATTATCGTTAATATCGTTAAAGCCTATATATATATATATATATATATATATATATAAAAAAAAACACAGGAAAAATCTCCAAGCCAATACATTGGACTGAATTTGCTAAGAAAAAAAAAGAATCACAAAATATCTTGAAAGCCAATAAATTTAAACAACAAAAAGAAAAGAAAACAAAAAAAAAACACAAGAAGAACTTTTAAGGGCAATGGAATTGAATTTGCTAAATAAAAAAACAGGACAAACGAAAAAAAAAAAAAATAGAAAAAAATCTCCAAGCCAATATATTGGACTGATTTTGCTAGAGAAAAAAACATTATCACAAAAAAATCTTGAAAGCCAATAAATGAAAAAAAAAACACAAGAAGAACTTTAAGGGCAATGGAATTGAACTTGCTAAATTTAAAAAAAAAAGGAAAAATCTCCAAGCTGATATATTGGACTGATTTTGCTAGGAAAAAAAAGAAATCACGGAAAATCTTGAAAGCCAATAAAATTTAAACAATAAAAAGAAAACAAAAACACACACACAAAAAAAAAAAATCACAAGAAGAACTTTTGAGGGCAATGGAATTTAATTTGCTAAATAAAAAAAAAAAAAACAGGACAAAAAAAAAAAAAAAAGAATAAATCTCCAAGCTGATATATTGGACTGATTTTGCTAGGGAAAAAAAAAAAAAGAATCACGAAAAATATTGAAAGCCAATGCATTTAACCAAAAAAGAAAAAAAACACAAGAAGAACTTAAGGGCAATGGAATTGAATTTGCTAAATTAAAAAAACAAAACAAAAACGCAACAGGAAAAATCACCAAGCCGACATATTGGACTGATTTTGCTAGGAAAAAAAAGAATCACGAAAAATCGTGAAAGGCAATAAATTGAAACAACAAAAAGTAAAACAAACAAAACAAAAACACACACAAAAAGAACTTTTAAAGACAAATGGAATTGAATATAGGTATATAAAAATCAGGAAAAATATTTTAAGTGCAGTAAAGACTTATAAGGATGAACAATATATATGTAAAGCAAAAATATCTACAATAAATAAATAAAAAAAATATTTAGGAGCAAAAAGTCTTAAGAACAGCTGAATGCTCCTTCTGTAGAAGGACACAACAGGATGATGCTAAAGGCAAATAACTCACCTATAGGTTGGTACAGAATGGCTGGGAACAGAAGAAGTGACACACGAAGAAGGAGACAACAGGTGGAGGATGCGGGCAGTCGCTAGGTAAAAGTCAACGAAATGCGGCATATTCATGTCTATAATTTGGTGTCATAAAAAGACAATTGGTAAGTGGTGAAAAGTGACAGACAAAGCATCCCCGGGGAGTGGAGCTACCCTTTGTCCCGTCCTCCTCCCTCAGGAATGCTACCGGGTGGACGGCAACTCTTGTGCCCTTTTCTGATGAAACCAAGCTTTGTCCGGGACACATTCCACTCAACTCCCCTCTAAATAGTAGACATTTTAAGGAAGGGCAAGCCGCTTGCTTCTCAGCATCTGCCCTCCAAATATTACATTTTTATATACACAACTTCCTTTCATCTCTGGAACAACCACAAGTTGGAACAAGTTGTATCCAGCAAAAATTGTAAATTACGTGTGTGAGTAAATAAGAGGTTTAATAAAC
>BLSH010453286.1:148439-162632 GCA_018402905.1 Glandirana rugosa
TGTTATAATAAAATAAATAATTATTACATAAAATAATATATTAAAATAATAATATATAACTGTGTTTGCATAAAATATTATAATATGTTTAAATAATATAAAAATGTGTTTACATATAACACAAATATTATAGAGAGTCCTCTTCTCTAAAATAAATTCAAATCAAATCTAAAAACTTTTTTCTTTAGACAAGCTTTCACTTAATTGTCCCTTTTATCCCTTATTTTATATTATCCTGCATATTTCTTGTGCTTTCCTTGTAAAGCGCTTTGAGAAGCCACCTTTAAAGGCACTATATAAAATAAAATGTATTATTATTATCATTATTATTATGAATAATAATAATATTGTTATAATAAAATAAATAATTATTACATAAAATAATATATTAAAATAATAATATATAACTGTGTTTGCATAAAATATTATAATATGTTTAAATAATATAAAAATGTGTTTGCATATAACACAAATATTATAGAGAGTCCTCTTCTCTAAACTCATTCAAATCAAATCTAAAAACTTTTTTCTTTAGACACGCTTTCACTTAATTGTCCCTTTTATCCCTTATTTTATATTATCCTGCATATTTCTTGTGCTTTCCTTGTAAAGCTCTTTGGGAAGCCACCTTTAAAGGCGCTATATAAAATAAAATGTATTATTATTATCATTATTATTATGAATAATAATAATATAAACTAAAATGTATTATTATCATTATTATTACGAATAATAATAATATAAAATAAAATGTATTATTATTATTAATAATAATATATTTTATATTATGTTTACAATGATTGTTTATGTTATAGTTTTTATTAATATATGCTTAGAGGGATTTTTTTTTATTATTTCAGTTTTATCAGACTATTATAAAGCATTATTTTCACATATCTATTTTTTTTTTTACCATTACAGCATGATTTTAATGTGGTTTATATGTTCTCGTTTTGTGGGAATTCTATACTTCAGTTCATATACTTTATAAAAAAAAAAATATAGAACTGTGTTCTTTTATCCCTTATTTTATATTATCCTGTATATTTTTTGTGCTTTCCTTGTAAAGCACTTTGAGAAGCCACCTTTAAAGGCACTATATAAAATAAAATGTATTATTATTATCATTATTATTATGAATAATAATAATATAAAATAAAATGTATTATTATTATCATTATTATTATGAATAATAATAATATAAAATAAAATGTATTATTATTATCATTATTATTATGAATAATAATATAAAATAAAATGTATTATTATGATCATTATTATTATGAATAATAATAATATAAAATAAAATGTATTATTATTAATAATAATAATAATAATAATAATATATTTTATATTATGTTTACAATGATTGTTTATGTTATAGTTTTTATTAATATATGATTAGAGGGATTTTTTTTTTATTATTTCAGTTTTATCAGACTATTATAAAGCATTATTTTCACATATCTATTTTCATTTTTTTTATTTTTTACCATTACAGCATGAATTTAATGTTGTTTATATGTTCTCGTTTTGTGGGAATTCTATACTGAAGGCTTCAGTTCATATACTTTATAAAAAAAAATATATAGAACTGTGTTTTTATATACAGTCCACAGACAGTTTTATGCACATAATATTTTATATTCATTCGATATTTTGCAATATTTTATATATCCCTTTTATGGCCCTTTTTATTTCAGAGTCGTATGGAGAATTTATTGAGTGATTACAAATATGCCGCAGTCTGAGAGAGTAAAGAGCAGCTTAGAAGAGTCCTTAAAAAACCCGATCACTAAAATCTCCTATAAGCTTTAACATGCTAATTTCATTTCAATTTCAATATTTTTTAATATTTTGAATCTTCAGCTTTTATAAAAAAAAAAAAAAAAAAATCCCCGGCGGTCCTGTCCTTGTCCAGGCACTTCCTGTTATGTAGTGTCAACATCCTGTCCCTTCTTCTAATTGCACTCCTAAGTTACCACCCCTCTTGTATGGTCTTCTCATAAAGTGACCATTTAAAAACACAATAAGCAGGTAAGGGTCCACTGTGGTCACCATCAGGTCACCGCCTTTAAGATATGCCGTGGAGTGCATGTAGGAAGTGGATAAAGAAAAATGTTGGATTTCCTGTTCCCATTGGAGCATTTCCCCTTACCTCTTGTACCAAGGACAACTTTAAAAAATAAACTTAAAAAAAAAATGGATTTCCTGTCCCCATTGGAAGACATCACCTTGCCTTTTGGTTTTAGGGGCAACTTCAAAATTCTGGATTTCTTCTCCCCGTTGGAATTTTTCCCCTTCTTGTTCTGGAGGCAACACTAAAAATGTTGGATTTTCTGTCCTATTGTTCTAGGGACAACTCAAATATTTTGGATTTCCTGTCCCTATTGAGAGACCTCTTTTACTACGGACAACCCTAAAATTCTAGATTTCTTCTCCCCATTGGAGGATTTCCCCTTTCTTCTTGTTCTGGAGGCAACTCTAAAAATGTTGGATTTCCTGTCTACATTGGAAGGTTTCCTAACTTCCTGCTCTAATGACAACTCCAATATTTTGGACTTCTTGTCCTCATTGAGAGATTTCCCCCTAACTCTTCTTCTGGGCTGGAGACAACTCCAAAATTCTGGATTTCCTTTCCCCATTGGAAGATTTCCCCTTTCTTCTTGTTCTGGAGGCAACTCCTCTAAAAATGTTGGATTTCCTGTCTCCACTGGAAGGTTTCCTAACTTCCTGTTCTAGGGACAACTCCAATATTTTGGACTTCTTGTCCTCATTGAGAGCTTTCCCCCTAACTCTTCTTCTGGGCTGGGGACAACCCCAAAACTCTGGATTTCCTCTCCCCATTGGAAGATTTCCCCTTTCTTCTTGTTCTGGAGGCATCTCTAAAAATGTTGGATTTCCTGTCCCCATTGGAATGTTTCCTAACTTCCTGTTCTAGGGACAACTCCAATATTTTGGACTTCTTGTCCTCATTGAGAGCTTTCCCCCTAACTCTTCTTCTGGGCTGGAGACAATTCCAAAATTCTGGATTTCCTTTCCCCATTGGAATATTCCCCCTATCTTCTTGTTCTGGAGGCAACACTAAAAATGTTGGATTTCCTGTCCTCATTGGAAAGTTCCCTAACCTCCTGTTCCAGGGACAACTGTAAAATTTTGGGTTTCCTGTCCCCACTGGAAGGCTTCTCTAAGCTCTTTTTCCAGGGACAGCTCTAGGATTTTGGATTTCCTGTCCCAACTGGAAAATTCCCCCGTTCCTCTTGGTCTGGGGGGAGCTCTACAATTCTGCAATTCTTATCCCCATTGGAAGATTTACTTTTACCTTATGTTCTAGGGACAACTCTAATTTTTTTTTGATTTCTTGTCCCCTTTGAGAGATTTCCCTCACCTCTTGTTCTAGGGACAACTCTAAAAGTTTGGATTTTCTGCCCACGTTGGATGATTTCCCCTTACCTCTTTTTCCAGGGGCATCTCTAAAATTTTGGATTTCCTGCCCCCATTGGAAAGTTTCCCTAACCTCCTGTTCCAGGGACAACTCTAAAATTTAGGGTTTCTTGTCCTCATTGGAAGGCTTACCCAAGCTCCTGTTCCAGGGACAACTGTAAAATTTTGGATTTCCTGTCCTAAATGGAAGATGTCCCCTTTCCTCTTGGCCTGGGGACAGCTCTAAAATTCTGCAATTCTTATCACCATTGAAAGATTTACTCTTACCTATTGTTCTAGGGACAACTCTAAAATGTTTAGATTTCTTGTCCCCTTTAAGAGATTTCCCCTCACCTCTCGTTCTAGGGACAACTCAAGATTTTTTGATTTCCTGTCCCCATTGGAAGGTTTCCCTAACCTCCTGAGGTAGGAACTACTCTAAAATGTCGTATTCACCGTCCCCATTGGATGATTTTCCTTCACCTGTTGTTCTATGGACAACTGTAAAAGTTTGGATTTTCTGCCCACGTTGGAAGATTCCCCCTTACCTCTTTTTCCAGGGATGTCTCTAAAATTTTGGATTTCCTGCTCCCACTGGAAAGTTTCCCTAACCTTCTGTTCCAGGGACAACTCACAACTGTAAAATTTTGGATTTCCTGTCCCAACTGGAAGATTTCCCCTTTCCTCTTGTCCTGGGGACAGCTCTAAAATTCTGTTTTCTTATCCCCATTGAAAGATTTTCTCTTACGTATTGTTCTCTCGGACAACTCTAAAATCTTTAGAATTGTTATCCCCTTTAAGAGATTTCCCCTTATCTCTTGTTCTAGGGACAACTCCAACATTTTCTGACCCAATTGGAAGAGTACATCTTTTCTGGAGGCAACTCTAAACATTTTTGATTTCCTGCCCCCAATGGAAGGCTTCCCCGACCTCCTGTTTCAGGGACAACTCTAAAATGATGGACTTCTTTTCCCAACTGGAAGATTTCCCCTTACTCCTTGTTCTGGAGGCAACTCTAAAACTGTTAGATTTCCTCTCTCTATTGAAAAGTTCCCTAATCCCCTGTTCCAGGGACAACTCTAAAATGTTGGGTTTCCTGTCCCCTTGGAAGGCTTCCCTAAGCTCCTTTTCCAGGGACAACTCTAAAATTTTGGGTTTTCTGTCCCCTTGGAAGGCTTCCCTAAGCTCCTGTTCCAGGGACAACTCTAAAATTGTGGGTTTCCTGTCCCCTTGGAAGGCTTCCCTAAGCTTCTGTTTCAGGGACAACTCTAAAAGTTTAGATTTCCTGTCCCATCTCGAAGATCTTGGCCTGGGGACAGCTCTAAAATTCTGAAATTCTAATCCCCATTAGAAAATTTCCCCTTACATCTTGTTCTAAGGACAACCCCAACATTTTGGATTTCTTGTCCCAATTGGAAGAGCTCCCCTTACTTCTTGTTATGGAGGCAACTCTAAAAAAAAAACACATTTTCTGTCTCCAATGGAAGCTTTCCCTAAGCTCCTGTTTCAGGGACAACTCTAACATTTTAGATTTCCGGTCCCAATTGGAAGATTTCCTCTTGGTCCTGGGGAAAGCTCTAAAATTCAGCAATTCTTGGAAAATTTACTCTTACCTATTATTCTAAGAACAACTTTAACATTTCGGATTCCCTATTCCCATTGGAAGATTTCCCCTTACCTCTGCTGTCGAAACATTTTGGATTTCCAATCACTTTCTTTCTCGAAAATGGTCACCATTTCAAACAGGGGTCAATCCCATCAATGGGGACACAGACGTTGTTGAAAGGTTCATGGGGGGTCCAACCCTTCCCCATTCCAAAACTGAAAAAAAAAATGCAAACATGCTATTCAGCCATTCAGTACAATTATTGGGAATAAAACCCCCCACAAACTACTATGTGGCCCCAAACAAGAGAATAAATACAATATTAAAACTGGGGAACCTCCAGATTTAGCCCCTTGACTTTAATGGACCATTTAAACGTCTGCCTTGTGGTAACAAGGGTTACTATGTTACGGTGCCATTCAATTTGAATTGAACCCCAATGTACTGTAGTTAAAAAAGCAAAAAGGACCGGGTGCAATTTTTTTAGAAAGTCAGGGTGCATGGAGGCCCATTTAGTTCAATGGGCTGCCGCAAGGCTACACACATTGACATAATGCTTGTTGAAGTAAATGGGCCCTAAAGTTTGTGCCTTGGTCCCCAACCATCCTCTTATATGGTGTTTCCTTTACTACCAGCCTAGAATTTAATAACAGTACAGCTTGTATGAGGACTCGATCCCAACCCTCTGGGTGCGAACTTCTGTATCTGTTCTTTCAACAGCGTATTGTATCTTTCAAGGGTAAGGAGTACGGCACAACCAGCGCGCTCCAGAATCTTTTCTGTTATTTATTTTTTTATATTATTAACAATTTTTATTGTTATTTTTTTTATAAAAAAGAAAGTAACAAACCTTGAACAATACAGAGGGCTGACTTTAGAATTGTACAAAGAAAACAAAATCCGAGGAAACTCAGAGCAAACAACATCTCAATGTCATCCAACTTAAAGCTAAACAGAACAAAAGCGTGCTAAGGCATGAAACAGCCTAACACGTAGAACAGGGATAGGCAATTAGTGGACCTCCAGCTGTTGCAGAACTACAAGTCCCATGATCCATAGCAAAACTCTGACAGCCACAAGCCTATTGGCTGAGGCAGCCTATGCAGAACTACAAGTCCCATGAGCCATAGCAAAACTCTGACAGCCACAAGCCTATTGGCTGAGGCAGCCTATCATCCGTATTCCAAGTTCATGTACACCTTGTCATTCCAATGCCATCAGCAGCAGTGCCACCCAATGGCAGAGGAAAGAGATGCACCAAACCCAGAGTTAGGAAAAGAACCAGGAGATCCCCTAACAATTTGGTCAGGTTAATTACCACCCAGCAAACTAAATTTGACAGCACCCCAGTTCAAAACATAACCAACAGCGTCCGAAATTGAGAGTAGTGAATCCATATCTCTTTTCCCTTCTAGTCTGATTTTCTGTTCATCAGAGGCATGATGGGACTTGTAGTTTTGCAACAGCTGGAGGTCCGCTAGTTGCATATCCCTGATGTAGAACAACAACTGGCCCAATTGTTCTGCAGTAACTTGCAATGAGAAAAACAGGTAGATGACTTTCATTCTAAAGATGAAAGCATTGGATGCAAAAAGCCCTGGTGACCATCCCTTACCAAACCGAGATAGGGAAGGGACAAAAAGATGAACAGAAAATTAGACTAGAAGGGAAAAGAGATATGGATTCACTACTCTCAATTTCGAACACTGTTGGTTATGGAACACCCTGGTTTTGAACGGGGGTGCTGTCAAATTTAGTTTGCTGGGTGGTAATTAACCTGACCAAATTGTTAGGGGATCTCCTGGTTCTTTTCCTAACTCTGGGTTTGGTGCATCTCTCTCCTCGGCCATTGGATGGCACTGCAGCTGATGGCATTGGAATGATAAGGTGTGCATGAACTTGGAATATGGATGATAGGCTGCCTCAGCCAATAGGCGGGGGTTTTCTTGGTCCCCATGACCTGCTGGGAAAGCCTATATATTCAGGTGGAGTCAGGTTCTGTGCCACCTGGATGGCTGTCTGTGTGTACATGTTTGAAAGCTCCCAGCTGCTAGGGCAGAAGCCTGAGGCCTATACGGGAGGTACTGGTTGCTAGACAGTTTGAGGCCTACCCAGGAGAAGCAGAAGCAGCGGTAGGGATGAGGCTTCATGTCTGAAGCTTAACCAAGTTGCACGAGTTCTGCCGGCTGGAGAACCCCACTTGTCGGAGGTGAAGGGACAGAGTTGCCAGCAGAAGTCAGCCATTCCAGTCGCCAAGGTGTGAATGAGGGTCAGAGGTAAAAGGGAAATTGTCGCTTACAAGGGACAACCCTCCTGTTATCAGAGTTTGGAGTCTGAGAGAGAACCAAGAGCAGCATTTTTCACTAGCTGGGGACAGTGGAAAGGTTGGGAAAGTCTCAGCAGGAGTCAAGCTTGGAACCCAGCAGAATAGAGGGGGTGACACTTGCGAGAGAGAGAGTTCAACCGTTGGGCTGAAGAGCCGGGGAGGGAACCCAGCAAGTTGGCGTGGAGGACACATTGGTTGGCTGTGTAAAGCACAAGGGACCCAGTGGTAGTCCAAGAAGTCTTGTTGGGAGACTGAGTGTAAACTTGTGAAGCTACAGCTGGAGGCTGTGAGACGGAAGCCAGATCTGTACAACGGGGATACCAAGTATGTGCATCAATCTGTGTTGAAGTCCAAAGTACAAGTTCAGTGCACAAAGAAATAGTTATAGTCAGACAAAGTTCAGTTGGAAGGCCTGTGGGACTTTATAGCTATATCAAGAATCTTATTCAGAGTGTCTCAGAGTCTGCTAAGTGCTCTTGCACCTACCTAAAATGTGTCCTGGCCCCAACCCTCTCTCCCCAGTTCTTTAAGAGAAAAATAAATCTCTTTTGTTCTGCATCATCAAAGTGTCTGGCGCCCAACTCAATTCTTCTATCTGCATCCACAATGCCTAGTAACCCACCCTGTGAAGATGGATGTCAAGCCCTCCTTGACTCTGAAGGTCACCATCAGGCCTGTGAGGGTCAGGGCCCTGGCTACAGTTAGGTAGGAGGAAGAGGGTAAAAATGCCATCATGGGAGGGCATCCTGTAAGTGCCATGGCTCCCATACCGCCCTATGTCTCTCCAGCCGATTGGAAATGCACTATATTGTCAAAAGTATTGGGACGCCTACCTTTACACGCTGTGACGGGAAGCCAGGAAAATTTATGGGTTGTGTCCAGGATTGGAGATATATTTGTCCCAGGTTTATGCTGTACACTGATTGCTTTTGTGTTTGGGCTGTGTGGTGAGCCTGTTTAGGCTCAATGAGGGTTAACGAGCGCAGGTGTAACAGATGAAACACTCAGGGCTCTATAAAACTCCCAGGTTGCTTCAACAAGGGTCTACACCCTGGAACCACATCTCTGTGCACTGTGTTTATTTTCTCTGTGACGGCCAAGTATCTGGGCAGCGGTAGGCTGTGGCAGAACAAGTAGGTCGGTTCCTGTGTCTTTGTAGTTAGACGCCCAAAGTGGCAAAGGTTTATTTTCTGTTCTGTTTTATTTTGCCTGTTTTGATGCCTGCACTTTGTAACCACAGACATGCAAATAAACCCCAGTTTTTGCTGTCACAAAGATCCTGCTGTCTGTCCGTGTCTACTTCACTGTGCTGTGACTCATCCAGGGGGTCCTGCACACCCCACTAATGAGCTAATCCCTTACAACATGAACTTTAATGGCATCCCAACTTTGTGGGAAGAGTTTGGGGATGGCCCCTTCCTGTTCCAACATGACTGTGCACCACTGCACAAAGCAAGGTCCATAAAGACATGGATGAGAGAGTTTGGGTTGGAGGAACTTGACTGTCCTGACCTCAACCTGATGGAACACCTTTGGGATGAATTTGCACGGAGACTGCAAGCCAGGCATTCTCGTCCACATCAGTGCCTGACCTCACAAATGTGCTTCTGGAGGAACGGTCAGACATTCCCATAGACACTCCTAAACCTTGTGGACAGCCTTCCCAGAAGTTGAAGCTGTTATAGCTGCAAAGGGTGGGCCAACTCAATATTGAACCCTACAGACTAAGACTGGGATGCCATTAAAGTTCCTGTGCGTGTAAAGGTAGGCGTCCCAATACTTTTGAGAATATAGTGTAAGTGCTGTTATAAGTTCCACGTCCTTAATCCTAGCATACAGGTCCATAGAGGTAGGTGGTGTTCATTTTTTTCCAGTGGAGCGCAATCACGCATCTACCCGCCGTAAGAGGTGCTTCAGAATCTTTAGTCCAATGTTGTAGCTTATACCAGCGGTCTCCAAATCATCAACAATGGAGCACAGTTTATCTCACTGACACCAATAATGGTGCACCATATCTCCAACTAACACCAACAACGGGGCACTGTTCCTTCCCCTAATGCCAATGATGGGGCATTGTTTACTCCCACTGATACCAGGACAATTTCTACTCCCACTTGCCACAGTCTGGCCACCCTAAAGTCTGAAGGACAGTAAACTGGCCCTTTGTTTAGAAAGTTTGAAGACCCCCTGGCTCATACAGTCCATTTAAATCTCTTTTGATACCCTATAGGCAATTGTCCCCTCCGGGAGCATACAGAGTGCTTGCTGGCGAGGATTGGCAAGCAAAACTCTTGAACATCTATCTACTGCACATTTGATAGAGAACTGCAAATGGTGGCAATGGACACTGAAACTGCCACAAGTGTGACGATGGCCATTGCAGAAGTTCTGACCGGTTCTCGTAGGAAGGTCAACACTGGTTCTCATAGGAAGGCCAAGAAGCCTGCAATTGGTCCTCCATGGTAGAGGACCAATGAAGACAAAATTTCAAACCATAGCAGGCTTCTTGACATTCCTACGAGAACCAGTCTTGACCTTCCTACAAGAACCAACCTTGACCTACAAAAAACAGTCTTGACCTTCCTACGAGAGCCAGTCAGAACTTCTGCAATGGCCATGGTCACACTTGCAGCAGTTGCAATGTACATTGCCACCATGTGCAGTTCTCTGTCCATTGCCACCATGTGCAGTTCTCTATCAAAGCCTTACATCCACTGTCATGGACAAGACTCTTCATATGTCGCCTTCTGCCCCAAATGTTCGCGAGCCCAGTTTGATAACAGGGGTCAAACAGGATCAACGGGGGTACCTGCAAAACCCTTTACAATCTCACCTGACACCTTGTTAAAATTGCTAAAGTCTGGGACCATGGGTGCAACTTTATGGCTTGCCTCTATGGCATGAGTGTAAGCTTCTTCTCAGATATAGTCCCAGGTTTCTTTACCTGTCCATATAGGCATCCAAGTTGTCAGGCCCCGCCAGCTGTGTCTCTGACATCTCCAACTGATATGTTTGCTGTCATTGTCCTACTACAGAAAGATGTTGGGACTGAGCAGATGTCTCCCTGATGGTATAGGACAGCGGTCTCCAAACATTCTAAACAAAATATCAGTTTGATGTTCTTCAGATTTTAGGGGGGCCGGGCTGTAACAAGTGAGAGTATAAAATGCCCTTGTATCAATGGGTGTAAACCATGTCTCAGGTTTGATGGTCAATGGGAGTAAAAGTTACATAGAACCTGTGTTCAGTTGAAGGAATAGTGTCCCATCATTGGTATTAGTGGGAGGAGAAGTGCACCATCATTGGTATCAGTGGGAGGAATGGTGTCCCATCATTGGTATCAGTGGAAAGAATAGTGCCCCATTATTGGTGTCAGTTGAGGAATTTTGCCCCATTGTTGGTGTCAGTAGAAGGAATAGTGTCCCATCATTGGTATTAGTGAGAGAAATAATGCCTCATCGCTGGTGTTGGTGGAAGGAATAGTGCTCCATCATTGGTGTCAGTGGGAGGAATAGTGCTCCATCATTGGTGTCAGTGGGAGGAATAGTGCCCCATCATTGGTATCAGTGGGAGGAATAGTGCTCCATCATTGGCGTTAGTGGGAGGAATAGTGCCCCATCATTGGTATCAGTGGGAGGAATAGTGCCCCATCATTGGTATCAGTGGGAGGAATAGTGCCTCATCATTGGTATCAGTGGGAGGAATAGTGCACCATCATTGGTATCAGTGGGAGGAATAGTGCCTCATCATTGGTATCAGTGGGAGGAATAGTGCCCCATCATTGGTATCAGTGAGAGGAATAGTGCCCCATCATTGGCGTTAGTGGGAGGAATAGTGCTCCATCACTGGTGTTAGTGAGAGGAATAGTGCTCATTGGTATCAGTGGGAGGAATAGTGCCCCATCATTGGTGTCAGTGGGAGGAATAGTGCTCCATCATTGGTGTCATTGGGAGGAATGGTGCCCCATCATTGGTATCAGAGGGAGGAATAGTGCTCCATCATTGGTATCAGTGGGAGGAATAGTGCTCCTTCATTGGTATCAGTGGGAGGAATAGTGCTCCTTCATTGGTATCAGTGGGAGGAATAGTGCTCCTTCATTGGTATCAGTAGGAGGAATAGTGCCCCCATCATTGGTGTCATTGGGAGGAATAGTGTCACATCATTGGTGTCAGTGGAAGGATTAGTACCACAAATACGTGGGAGTAAGAGTGCCCCAAGGGTGAGTTAAAGGTGAGCAAAGAGCCACATCTGGCCCACGGGCCGCAGTAGAGACCACTGGTATAGTATGATGGATAAGAATCTTCCAGTACTTCACAGCAGTTAGGGGGCAATCAATTATGAAATAATCATTAACACAATTTGCAGAAATATAGCCCAAACCTTGAGAAATCCTCCATGTTGCTCTTCTGCTGCACGAAGATAATCATCTGTGTGCTGTTCTCCGTTTTTTTGGTGAGCAAACTGACTTTTGCTGGAGTTGAATATTTCAGATTTTGGTTTATTTGTCTAAAGCACTATTTATCTGCAACCCATTCCTCGTGTTTAGCTTGAGTCATTTGGTTTTGTTACAACTTTGTAGAAATGCTCCTTATGTCCCCTGAGGATGCCCCTTGCATAGGCAAAATGCGTAGGAAGTGGCTGATGATGTCATCGCATCCGCTAGTGAACAGAAGAACGGCGTTTTCGGTTATCTGGTAAGGGAATTCATGTATCTATGTCCGAGATGGTTTGGGACTGAAACACGTGGCACTGTGGCATTTCTTTTTACACAAGATTCTACACTGCCCCCTAGTGGAGCCCTGAAATATTATTTTGGGGACAGAGTTTGCAGGATCCCCCCCTAGCACTGAGCCCATAATTATTTGGTGGCCTAAAAATGACTTATGTATGACTTGATGGGGGTACCTGGAACCCACTGAATTCCACCAGTAATGGGTAAAGAGAAGATTTTGGTTTTAACGGGAAGTTCAACATATTTCTCATTTGCTTCATGGAGTTTCCATAGCTGACCACCGTTTCTGGTCCTCAGGCTCCTCAAACTTGCCGGTTTGTCCTTCAGAGGAGTCTGGACATCGCCTTTGGACAAAGCTTGCCTGCTGCGACATTTCTGTTTGGTAATAACCTTGATGATATCGGACGACCACCCTGTGTCTTACTGCATTACTCACTTTTGCCGTGGTCTAAGGTTTGCCACCACATCTGTGGCAACCTATTTAATATGGTTGCCCCTTGCCCAGCTGTTGTCCCTCTACAGAGCTTACTCAAGCTCTGGGCTATATACCTTCAAAGAGGTCACCATTCTTGATGGGAAAGGGGTCTATTACTATGTTAGTTTCCTTCTTAAAAGATATTAAAATACATTGGTGGTCAGTGGGAAGAATGCCCCTTACATTGGTGGTCAGTGGGAAGAATGCCCCTAACATTGGTGGTCAGTGGGAAGAATGTTCCTTACATTGGTGGTCAGTGGGAAGAATGCTCCTTACATTGGTGATCAGTGGGAAGAATGTCCCTTACATTGGTGATCAGTGGGAAGAATGTCCCTTACATTGGTGGTCAGTGGGAAGAATGTCCCTTACATTGGTGATCAGTGGGAAGAATGTCCCTTACATTGGTTGTCAGTGGGAAGAATGCTCCTTACATTGGTGGTCAGTGGGAAGAATGTTCCTTACATTGGTGGTCAGTGGGAAGAATGTCCCTTACATTGGTGGTCAGCGGGAAGAATGTCCCTTACATTGGTGATCAGTGGGAAGAATGCTCCTTACATTGGTGGTCAGTGGGAAGAATCTTCCTTACATTGGTGATCAGTGGGAAGAATGCTCCTTACATTGGTGATCAGTGGGAAGAATGCCCCTTACATTGGTGATCAGTGGGAAGAATGCTCCTTACATTGGTGGTCAGTGGGAAGAATGTTCCTTACATTGGTGATCAGTGGGAAGAATGTTCCTTACATTGGTGGTCAGTGGGAAGAATGCTCCTTACATTGGTGATCAGTGGAAGACCTACCTAATCTATCCAATCAGGCAGGCCCTTGCACTACCTAGTGGTTGGTAAATCTAAAGGACATTGTACAATCAGATTGTATGGGTCAGTGGTCTCCAAACTGCTTGCTCTTATCTGGCCCTTGGGGCACTATTTCATCCACTGATACCAATGATGGGGCAATATTCCTCCCAATGACACCAATGATGGGGCACTATTCCTCCCACTGACACCAATGATGGGGCACTATTCCTCCCAATGATACCAATGATGGGGCACTATTCCTCCCAATGACACCAATGATGGGGCACTATTCCTCCCAATGACACCAATGATGGGGCACTATTCCTCCCAATGACACCAACAATGAGGCCCAATGACACCAATGATAGGGCACTATTCCTTCCAATGACACCAACAATGAGGCCCAATGACACCAATGATGGGGCACTATTTCTCCCACTGATGCCAATGATGGGGCACTAGTCCTCCCACTGATACCAATGATGGGGCACTATTCCTCCCAATGACACCAATGATGGGGCACTATTCCTCCCAATGATACCAATGATGGGGCACTATTCCTCCCACTGACACCAATGATGGGACACTATTCCCCCCACTGATACCAATGATGGGGCACTAGTCCTCCCAATGACACCAATGATGGGGCACTATTCCTCCCAATGACACCAATGATGGGGCACTATTCCACCCACTCATACCAATGATGTGACACTATTCCTCCCACTGACACCAATGATGGGGCACTATTTCTTCCACTGATAACATTGATGGGGCACTATTCTTCCCACTGACACCAATGATGGGGCCCTATTCCTCCCATTATTATCAATGA
>BLSH010453286.1:164007-186159 GCA_018402905.1 Glandirana rugosa
AGGAATGACCCGTGAATTTGGGGGGAGGACGGGTCTGGTTAAAAACCGAAAGTCGCGACAGCGTAAAACTTACTGTTAACGCGCCAGCACGCTGCAACATGGGTTTATTTTAAACGCAGGAAAAAAAGGGTGTTTATCTCGAAAGAAAACCACCATAAACTAGGGGAGACGCAGTAAAGACTAGCGGCGATATTTGTTTTTTACTCGCTGTTAAAACGTTTTTTCTTGTTATAAAAAATGAAAAACGATTTCATGTTTAGGTAATTTTTTTAATAAGTAGTCAAAACCGGCTATAAATAAGAAGATGTATAAAAACCTTTTTACAACGTCGCACGACCGCGCAATTGTCATTCAAAATGCGACAGCGCTGAAAGCCAAAAATTGGTCTGGGCAGGAGGGGGGTTTAAGTGCCCAGTAAGGAAGTGGTTAAGCCAGCCATAGACGATTCAAATCTAAGCTGGTAGAGCTGGGACCAGCCGAGATTTAAACCATCTATGGGCAGGCTGAATGTACCCAAGTCCATCCATCGGTCGACCTGGGTACAACCAGCGTGTTGGATTTTCGGCATGCAGTTATTGCCAGCAGCTACAGCCATTAGCAATAATCTACACCATCTATGGCCGGCCTTAGAAACCTTCTGCTCACCCAGCAGTCCAATGGATGAATGAAAGGTTCCCTTCTCCTACTTATCCTGCATACCCTATGAACAAATACATTTACATACTTAGCTCCCTTGTATCAGTGGGAAGAATGTTCCTTACATTGGTGATCAGTGGGAAGAATGTCCCTTACATTGGTGATCAGTGGGAAGAATGCTCCTTACATTGGTGATCAGTGGGAAGAATGTCCCTTACATTGGTGGTCAGTGGGAAGAATGCTCCTTACATTGGTGGTCAGTGGGAAGAATGCCCCTTACATTGGTGGTCAATGGGAAGAATGTCCCTTACATTGGTGGTTAGTGGGAAGAATGCTCCTTACATTGGTGACCAGTGGAAGACCTACCTAATCTATCCAATCAGGCAGGCCCTTGCACTACCTAGTGGTTGGTAAATCTAAAGGACATTGTACAATCAGATTGTATGGGTCAGTGGTCTCCAAACTGCTTGCTCTTATCTGGCCCTTGGGGCACTATTTCATCCACTGATACCAATGATGGGGCACTATTCCTCCCACTGACACCAATGATGGGGCACTATTCCTGCCAATGATACCAATGATGGGGCACTATTCCTCCCAATGACACCAACAATGAGGCCCAATGGCACCAATGATAGGGCACTATTCCTTCCAATGACACCAACAATGAGGCCCAATGACACCAATGATGGGGCACTATTTCTCCCACTGATACCAATGATGGGGCACTAGTCCTCCCACTGATACCAATGATGGGGCACTATTCCTCCCAATGACACCAATGATGGGGCACTATTCCTCCCAATGACACCAATGATGGGGCACTATTCCTCCCACTGACACCAATGATGGGACACTATTCCCCCCACTGATACCAATGATGGGGCACTAGTCCTCCCACTGATACCAATGATGGGGCACTATTCCTTCCAATGACACCAATGATGGGTCACTATTCCTCCCAATGACACCAATGATGGGACACTATTCCTCCCAATGACACCAATGATGGGACTCTATTCCTCCCACTGATACCAATGATGGGGCAGAATTCCTCCCACTGATACCAATGATGGGGCACTATTCCTCCAACTGATACCAATGATGGGGCACTATTCCTCCCACTGACACCAATGATGGGGCACTATTCCTCCCACTGACACCAATGATGGGGCACTATTCCTCCCACTGACACCAATGATGGGGCACTATTCCTTCCACTGATACCAACAATGAGACCCAATGACACCAATGACGGGGCACTATTCCTCCCACTGACACCAATGATGGGGCACTATTCCTCCCACTGACACCAATGATGGGGCACTATTCCTCCCACTGATACCAATGATGGGGCACTATTCCTTCCACTGATACCAAAAATGAGACCCAATGACACCAATGATGGGACACTATTCCTCCCACTGACACCAATGATGGGGCACTATTCCTCCCACTGACACCAATGATGGGGCACTATTCCTTCCAATGACACCAACAATGAGACCCAATGACACCAATGATGGGACACTATTAGAGTTGGGGGACACCTGGATGTTCGGGTTCTGCCGAACTTCGCGAACTAGACCCGAACTTCACCCCGGACCCCGAACCCCATTGAAGACGATGGGGAGCCGAACGTTTCGGCACAAATATGGCTGTAAAAAAGTCCTGGAATGTGCTAGAGGGCTGCAAAATGAAGTAAAATGGGGGTAAGAGTAGGGCACGTGCCCTACAAAAAATGGTGATAGGGAAAATAACTTAAAATCAAATAAAAAAAATAAAAATGGAAATGGGGGGTAGATGTGGAGTAGGAGCCTAGAGGTTGACTAGGCCGTGACCGTGGCAGTGTAGGTGGAAGTGGCGGTGGTGGTGGAGGAGGAGGAGGTAGCCAACACTTTTTGTTGTTTTTTTTTTTTTTCTAATTGGGGTAGCCCCCAAAATATTGAGGCATATTAAAAAAAAACAAGTATATGTGTGAGGGCGGTCAATAATCTGTCTCTTACAGCACCAGCAGGAACCTGACCCTATAGAACTAGGAGATGATTTTAGAACAATAATCTGTCCCTCTAAGCAGGAGACTCTACCTAGTCCAGTCAGATCTTTCTGTAATGCAGGGTGAGATCTGCAATCTGTCCCAAAAGCAGTAGTAGTAGTAATCTCTACCCATCTATCTATCTGCAATCTGTCCCTCACAGCACCGGCAGCATCCTCTCCCTACACTACCCAGAGAGCATGTGACATGCAGCACTGTGACTCCAGCCTCATATAGAGGCTGGGTCACATGATGCACTGGCCAATCACAGCCATGCCATTAGTAGGCATGGCTGTGATGGCTTCTAAGGGCAAACCAGTGAAACGCTTGTTGATTGGCTGCCCTGCAGCTATTCAACTGGCGGGATCAAATACCCAAACCTGAACTTTTTTTCAAATGTCTGGGTCACGGACACCCCAAAGTTCGGTATGAACCCGAACTTTACAGTTCGGGTTCGCTCAACTCTAGACACTATTCCTCCCACTGATACCAATGATGAGTCCCAATGACACCGATGTTGGGATACAATTCCTCCCAATTACACGAATGATGGGGCACCATTTCTTCCAATGACACCAACAATGGGGCTCAATGACATCAAAGATGAGATATAATTCCTCCCTATGACACCAACAAGGAGGCCCAATGGCACCAATTATGGGATACAATTCCTTCCAATGACACCAACAATGGGACCCAATGGCACCAATTATGGGATACAATTCCTTCCAATGACAACAACAATGGGACCCAATGACACCAATTATGGGATACAATTCCTTCCAACGACACCAACAATGGGACCCAATGACACCAATTATGGGATACAATTCCTTCCAATGACACCAACAATGGGACCCAATGACACCAATTATGGGATACAATTCCTTCCAATGACACCAACAATGGGACCCAATGACACCAATTATGGGATACAATTCCTTCCAATGACACCAACAATGGGACCCAATGACACCAATTATGGGATACAATTCTTTCCAATGACACCAACAATGGGACCCAATGACACCAATGATGGGACCCAATGACACCAATGATGGAACACATTTTCTCCCAATAACATGAATGATGGGGCACTGATCTTTCCACTGACACCAAAGATGGAGAATTGTTTTTCCCCACAGAGGTCAGGACCTTTCCTACTCCCAATGGCCACAGTCACCCCCCCCCCAAAAGTCTGAAGGACATAAACTGGCCCTTTGCTTAGATAGTTGGGAGACCCCTAATCCAGCTCTTTCCTCTGCAGCCTGACTGGTCCATCTCTTTTCTTTCATTGGATTCAGTTCCTGCAATCACGGAGGTTCAGCCTAACATGTGGGCATCACCTAGCATATGTAGGCGGGGCTTACACGTAGCTGTGCTGCAGAGGGATCAGGAGACACAAGTTTTTCATAAAAATTGTGAAACTAACACCCTGTTACACTTATGCATATTTTGTCTTTCTAGGAACACCCACTGCCCCAGTGGGACATCTACCCAATCAAGGAATTAAGGATAGGTGGGGACATCTAGTGGTAGAAAGTGAAAACTGCACTAAAGATTTCACTAGAGGCAATATGAGACTAACACCCTGTTACACTTATGCATATTTTGTCTTCCTAGGGAACGTCCACTCCTCCAGACTGACACCAACCCATCAAGACATAGTGAGTAAGGTAAGTGAATAAGGAAAGGGAAAGGTGGGGACATCTAGTGGTAGAAAGTGAAAACTACACCAGAGATCTCACTAGAGGCAATGTGAGACTAACACCCTGTTACACGTATGCATATTTTGCCTTCCTAGGGAACGTCCACTCCTCCAGACTGACACCAACCCATAAAGACATAGTGAGTAAGGATAGTGAATAAGGAAAGGGAAAGGTGGGGACATCTAGTGGTAGAAAGTGAAAACTACACCAATGGTTGCACTAGATTCAATATGAGACTAACACCCTGTTACACTTATGCATATTTTGTCTTCCTAGGGAACGCCCACTCATCTAAGCTGTCACATCCACCCAATCAAGGAATTAAGGATAGGTGGGGATATCTAGTGGTAGAAAGTGAAAACAACACCAAAGATTTCACTAGAGGCAATATGAAACTAACACTCTGTTACACGTATGCATATTTTGCCTTCCTAGGGAACGCCCACTCCTCCAGACTGACACCAACCCATCAAGACATAGTGAGTAAGGATAGTGAATAAGGAAAGGGAAAGGAGAGGACATCTAGTGGTAGAAAGTGAAAACTACACCAAAGGTCGCACTAGATTCAATATGAGACTAACACCCTGTTACACTTATGCATATTTTGTCTCCCTAGGGAACGCCCACTCCTCTAAGCTCCCACATCCACCCAATCAAGGAATTAAGGATAGGTGGGGACATCTAGTGGTAGAAAGGGAAAACAACACCAGAGGTCTCACTTGAGGCTATGTGAGACTAACACCCTGTTACACTTATTCAAATTTTCTCTTCCCAGGGAATGCCCATTCCGCCAGGCTGACACCCGCCCATCAAAGGCATTTTGATATTTGCATAACTCCTCCCAAGAGCCAGCCCACTGATGCATTAGGGCTGAGGGCTCTTGAGAGGAGCACTGAGGCTGGGCGGTGTGATGTTTTCAGCCCCTCCCACCAGCCACGATCTGCATGAATTGCATAGAGACCCAGTGATCACATCACTGGGTTTAAAATATGGTAAACCGCAGCCTCCCCCCGCCCCCACCCTGTGATTGGACAGTGAAAGGAAGAAACAGCAGACTGGTGAGCTCCTTTCTTGGTCACTCTGCTCTCTCCTCCTATCATCCTTTTGATGCTTCTTCCACTGACACATTAGAGATTTCTCCTGCAGTACTCTTTTTTATGCCACTAGATGTCCTCAGTCCATAGCAAAGGAATTGTTCCACCATTACTAAAGCAGGGCTCCAGCCAAAGTTTGGAGGTTGCACCTGCAGTATTATTGTTTTTCCTGCTCCTAGATGTCCTCAGCCTGATGGACGGAATCAATCAACTCACTTTCTCTGAGCCCACTCCTGGACCCACCCCTGGTCTGTGGCTGGGCAGGGAAGAAGCAGCACAATGATGAGCTCATGTCTCCGTCACTCTGCTTTCTCCTCCTATCAGCATGCTTCTTGCACATCACATGAACTCATTCAACCTACTTTCTCTAAACCCAGGTCATCCCGGACCAGCCCCCAATCGATATCTGAACAGTGAAAAGAGAAGCAGCACAGCTCTCTGTCACTCTGCTCTCTCCTCCTATCAGCATGCTCCGTACACATCACATGAATTGATTCAACCTACTTCTACTGAACTCAAGTCATCCCGGACGAGCCCCCAACCTATATCTGAACCATGAAAAGAGAAGTAGCACACTGAAGAGCTCATCTCTCTCTCTCTGTCACTCTGCTCTCTCCTCCTATCATCCTGCACCAGCCCCCAATCAATGTCTGAACAGTGAAAGGAGAAGCAGCACAGCGATGAGCTCATCTCTCCCTGTCACTGTGCTCTCTCCTCCTATCAGCATGCTTCTTGCATATCACATGAACTGATTCAACCTACTTCTTCTGAGCCCAGGTCATCTCAGATTAACCCCCAACCTATATGTGAACAGTGAAAGCAGAAGCAGCACAGCGATGAGTTCATCTCTCCCTGTCACTCTGCACTCTCCTCCTATCAGCATGCTTCTTGCACCTCACATTAACTGATTAAACCTACTTCTTTAGAGGCCAAGTCATCCTGGACCAGCCCCCAAACTATATCTGATGAGTGAAAAGAGAAGTAGCTCAGTGACGAGCTCATCTCTCTGTCACTCTGCTCTCTCCTCCTATCATCCCGGACCAGCCCCCAACCAATATCTGAACAGTGAAAAGAGAAGCAACACATTGATGAGCTCATTTCTCTCTGTCACTCTGCTCTCTCCTCCTATCATCTCGGACCAGCCCCCAACCAATATCTGCACAGTGAAAGGAGGAGCAGCACAGTAATGAGCTCACCTCTTGCTATCACTCTGCTCTCTCCTCCTATCAGCATGATTATTGCACATCACATGAACTGCTTAAACCTCCTTCTTCTGAGTCCAAGTTATCCCGGACCAGCCCCCAACCTTTATCTGAAGAGTGAAAAGAGAAGTAGCACAGTGATGAGCTCATCTCTCTGTCACTCTGCTCTCTCCTCCTATCATCCCGGACCAGCCCCCAACCGATTTTTGAACAGTGAAAAGAGAAGCAGCACACTGATGAGCTCATCTCTCTTTGTCACTCTACTCTCTCCTCCTATCAACCCGGACCAGCCCCCAACTTATATCTGAACAGTGAAAGGAGGAGCAGCACAACAACGAGCTCATCTCTCTGTCACTCTTCTTCCTTCTCCTATAAACATGCTTCTCACACGTCACATGAACTGATTCAAGTTATCCCGGGCCAGCCCCCAACCTATATCTGAACAGTGAAAAGAGAAGCAGCACAGTGATTAGTATATCTCTCTGCCACTCTGCTCTCTCTTCCTATCAGCATGCTCCATGCACATCACATGAACTGATTCAACATACTTCTTCTGAGCCTAATGTGGGGTACACACTATAAGAAAATCAGGCAAACGATCGTCCGATTTTCCTCGCATCACAGCAAATTGGAACCGATGAACGAAAATTTGTGTGAAAATTCTCATACGACGAAGACCTTTTTGTATTACTTTTAAGAAAATCGTATGAAAAACGGTACACATTAAATGAAAGACGTTCCTTCTGTTCCCGTATGAGAAACATACTGGACAGGGAAAGGAGAAGTGGCACATTGATGAGCTCATCTCTCTCTGTCATTCTGCTCTCTCCTCCTATCATCCCGGACGAGCCCCCAACCGATATCTGGACAGTGAAATGAGAAGCGGCACATTGATGATCTTATCTCTCTCTGTCACTCTGCTCTATCCTCTTATCATCCTGGACCAACCCTTAGCGGATATCTGGACAGGGAAAGGAGAAGCGGCACATTGATGAGCTCATCTCTCTCTGTCACTCTGCTCTCTCCTCCTATCACCCCGGACCAGCCCCCAACTGATATCTGGACAGTGAAAGGAGAAGCAGCACATTGATGAGCTTATCTCTCTCTGTCACTCTGCTCTCTCCTCCTATCATCCCAGACCAACCCCTAGCCGATACCTGGACAGGGAAAGGAGAAGTAGCACTACGATGTGCTCATCTCTCTCTTTCATTCTGCTTTCTCCCTCTATAATCCCGGACGAGCCCCCAACCGATATCTGGACAGTGAAAGGAGAAGCAGCACATTGATGAGCTCATCTCCCTCTGTCACTCTCTCCTACTATCATCCCGGACCAACCCCTAGCCGATATCTGGATAGTGAAAGGAGAAGCAGTACATTGATGAGCTCATCTCCCTCTGTCACTTTGCTCTCTCCTCCTATCATCCCGGACCAACCCCTAGCCGATATCTGGATAGTGAAAGGAGAAGCAGTACATTGATGATCTCATCTCTCTCTGTCACTCTGCTCTCTCCTCCTATCATCCCATTTCATCTTATTGCATCCGCAGCTTTGATGTCAACGCAGGCGCCAAA
The DNA here is from genome assembly GCA_018402905.1 of Glandirana rugosa. NCBI lineage: Eukaryota > Metazoa > Chordata > Amphibia > Anura > Ranidae > Glandirana > Glandirana rugosa. The sequence goes on from BLSH010453286.1 coordinate 172,255, forward strand.
AATGTGCACCCGTGCGCGTTCCTAGTCCTCAGACCCCCGCGGCCATACCGACACCTTCGCCCTACCGATAAAGTCAAGTGAACTGATGCATACTGACCCTGCGGTCTGCCGTGGTCACGCATGTGACCGAGGGAGAGGGGTGTACGCATGAGCCTGAGGGGGTTCGCAAAATTAGAAATGAGAAAAAAATATTAATACAATCAAATTAAAAATGAAAATATATTTATATAAAAAATAAAAATGAAAAACAATATTGTTTTAAAATAAGAAAATGAAAAAAAAAATATTAACCTTAAAACAAAAAAAATATATAATAACATGAAAAATGAAAAAAAACAATGATCTAAAAAATGTAAAAATAATAATATAAAAAAACATGAAAATGAGAAAAAATGTTATTAATGTAATAAAATGAAAAATGAAAATTTTCATGTAATATAAAAACATGAAAAAAAATCATTAAAAAAATAAAAAAAATGCTATAAAATATATAAAAAAAAAGGTTAAAAATTAGATAAAACATTATTATTATAATCAAATTAAACATGAAAAAAATTAATATAAAAATATTAAAAATGAGAAAAAATATAATTAAGATAATCAAATAGAAAAAAAAGAGAAATGAAAAGAAAAATACCATTAACCTAAAAAAACAAAAACCATGAAAAATAATAGTATAAAAAAACATGACAATTAGAAAAAATGTTAATAGTGTAATAAAATGAAAAATGAAAATTTTCATGTAATATAAAAACATGAAAAAAATGTAATCAAAAAAGTAAAAAAATACTATAAATATAAAAAAAATAGTAAAAATGAGATAAAACATTATTATTATAATCAAATGAAAAAAATATTAATATAAAAATATTAAAAATAAGAAAAACTATAATTAAGATAATCAAATAAAAAATGAAAAGAAAAATACCATTAACCTAAAAAAACAAAAACAATTAAAATGGAGATTTTTTAAAATATAATAAAATGAAAAATGAAAAAATAATAATATAAAAAAATGAAAAATTAGTAAAAATTTAATAAAAAAATGAAAAATGTAAAAAAAAAAAAATTAAATCGAAAATAATACTATTTTAAAATAAAAAAAATCCTATTAACATAAAAAACGAAAGCAATTAAAAATTAGAAAAAGTATTTTAATATAATAAAATGAAAAATGAAAAAATATTAATATGAAAACATGAAAATAATATTAGTTAAAAAAATGAAAATAAAAATGCTATTAATATAAAAACAAAAACAATTAAAAATGAGAAAAAAATGATTAATATAATCCAATTAAAAAAATGCAAAAATATTATTGTAAAATAATAAATAAATACATTCAAAATACTATTAATAGAACAAAAAAACTAAAAATGAGAAAAAATGTTATTAGTTTAATAAGATTAAAAATAAAAAATAGCAATATAAAAAATTAAAAATGAGAACAAACTAAACATGAGAAAAAATATTATTAGTTTAATAAGATTAGAAATAAAAAATAGCAATATAAAAAATTAAAAATGAGAAAAAAACTAAACAGGAGAAAAAATATTATTAGTTTAATAAGATAAAAAATAAAACATAGCAAAATAAAAAACTAAAAATGAGAAAAAACTAAACATGAGAAAAAATATTATTAGTTTAATAAGATTAAAAATAAAAAATAGCAATATAAAAAATTAAAAATGAGAAAAAAAATAAACATGAGAAAAAATATTATTAGTTTAATAGGATTAAAAATAAAAAATAGCAATATAAAACATTAAAAATGAGAAAAAAACTAAACATGAGAAAAAATATTATTAGTTTAATAGGATTAAAAATAAAAAATAGCAATATAAAAAATTAAAAATGAGAAAAAACTAAACATGAGAAAAAATATTATTAGTTTAATGAGATTAAAAATAAAAAATAGCAATATAAAAAATTAAAAATGAGAAAAACCGAAACATGAGAAAACATATTATTAGTTTAATAAGATTAAAAATAAAAAATAGCAATATAAAAAGCTAAAAATGAGAAAAAACTAAACATGAGAAAAAATATTAGTTTAATAAGATTAAAAATAAAAAATAGCAATATAAAAAATTAAAAATGAGAAAAAACTAAACATGAGATAAAATATTATTAGTTTAATAAGATTAGAAATAAAAAAATAGCAATATAAAAAATTAAAAATGAGAAAAAATATAAACATGAGAAAAAATATTATTAGTTTAATAGGATTAAAAATAAAAAATAGCAATATAAAAAGTTAAAAATGAGAAAAAACTAAACATGAGAAAAAATATTATTAGTTTAATAAGATTAAAAATAAAAAATAGCAATATAAAAAATTAAAAATGAGAAAAATATTTATCTAAAAAATAAAAAAATGTAAAAAAAAATACAACAAAAAATCCTACACCCCATTTCTTGCTCCAATGCACCTCCGTGGATCCCGTCTCCTCCGGAATATTTTTTGGGAAGCAGCATGGCTCCAGTTTTTGCTTTTTCTTCTTCCTGTCCCAGCCTCAGCTCTGCCTGCTGCTCTGTGCCTCTCATAGGATATATGCGGAGGATCAGATGCATGCAAGCCAGCTCCTCCCAGCTCTTTGCTCATTCATTACATCCCCATCTCCCATCCCCCTACACAGCCCCTCTCTCTCTCTCTTTTTTTTTCCTCTTCCCCTTGCTCCAGTCATCGTCTTGTCTGCATAAGTACAAGGAGGAAAATAGCCAGCACGTTCAATAAGCACTGCCTTTCTTTTTTTTTTCCTATCCTGCTTTCCCCGTGTAATGCTTGGGATCTGTAGAAGGGAATATTGCTCCTCTGTCTGAGCATGACAAGGACTGCCGACAATCCAAGACTACACAGGCAGCAGCATCAGCACCACCAGCATCCGAATCATGTTAGCATCCCCCGGAGGTGCCCGCCTTGGATAATAAGTGGGTCTGTTCTCTGCCAGAGAGGCGTACCGACAGCAGGCAAGTACCACTGCACTTTATTTCCCCATCTCTCTTTTTTTTTTTTTTTTGCAGACATGCACAAAAAAAAAAAAACCCACGGCGTGCATGCATCTGTATGCACAACACTCAATGCAGACTGAGCAGAGCCAGCAAAGCTCACGTCCACAACATCGACACCTACAGGTAAAAACGCTTGTTAATCTACCTGCGTTCTCCAACGGGAAAAAAAAAAAAAAAAAGACGGTCAACCAAACCGGGTGGCTGTAGGGTCGCGGTGCGCTTTTTTTTGTGGGTTGCCACGATCAAAAACCCGAGTCGGGTCGGCTGCACACTTTCCGTGTTATTTTCCACACAACGACCGCCTGATTGGATGCAGCGCACGTAACGATGGGAGATGCGGGGTGACAACACGTGTACTCATCCGAAGGAGGCATTTGGCTCGATTCGCCAAAGCCGACGCACCGCGGGAAGGATCCTCATTAAAAAAAAAAATAATAATAATAATAAAAAGTCAGTTATTTTTTTTTTGTTGTCAAGTGGCCAAGGTAAGGATCCTCATTAAAAATAATAATAAAAGTCAGTTATTTTCGGCTGAGCCCAATGAGATTTAAAAAAAGGGAGTCATGTACTGGAGATGAAGATGCTTATCCCTTTGCGGTAAAGCCTTGGGAATTGGGAAGGTGGGCAACCGGTCGTACGTGTCCCAGGTCTCCTCCGGCATTGCATGCAGAGATTGGGGGGGGAGAGCGAAGATGAGGGGGGTTCGGTGCCTCTGCTGTTGTGTGTTTCGGAAGCATCTGTCAAAGCGCACCAGCAAAGGGAGTGTGTGTTTTATATTGTGCTTTCACCGACGCGGAGCTGTCTGAGGTTCTGCAACACTGGCTCCTGCAGATCAGACAGGAGAAATGTGCTTCCCAACGGCACTCAGGGATTTTTTTTGTACAGCCATGACATTTTTTTTGTAGGACCATGCCATTTTTTTTTTCTCGGACCATGCCCTTTTCTTTTTTTTTGTAGGACCATGCCATTTTTTTTTCTCGGACCATGCCCTTTTCTTTTTTTTTTTTAGAACCATGCCATTTTTTTTTTTTTTTTAGGACCATGCTTTTTTTTTCTGTAGGACCATGCCATTTTTTTTGTAGGACCATGCCATTGTTTTTTTGTAGGACCATGCCATTTTTTTTTTCTGTAGGACCATGCCATTTTTTTTTGCAGGACCATGGTTTTTTTTTTGTAGAACCATGCCATTTTTTTTTCTTTTTGTAGGACCATGCTTTTTTTCTGTAGGATCATGCCATTTTTTTTGTAGGACCATGTCTTTTTTTTCTACATTTGTTTTTTGTAGAACCATGCCAATTTTTATTTTTGTAGGACCATGCTTTTTTTTGTTTTTTTTGACCATGCCCTTTTTTTTTTGTTGTAGGACCATGCCATTTTTTTTCCAGGTGGGCCTACACTTTTCCACCAAGCAATATAGGACATGACCTCTGAGTTCTACAGCAAAAAAAAAAAAAAAAAAAAAACAACAACAACCTACTGCACCAGCTAAGGATTGCACTTTGGATGTGATGGTCACAGATCTCTGCCCATTGGGTTATCGGGTTTTTTTTTTCTATATGGCAAGTTGAGGCTACTAGGGCAGAGGTGGGCTGTTTACAAAGCTCTAGTTGGCATTGAATGTGATTATGAGCCATGATCACAGATCTCTGCACTTTCAGTATACTGGTGTAGGTTACCCATAGGTCACCTATATGGTAAGCTAGGGCTACCTTAAGGTGGGCAGCTCATGGATGTGGACTGGCTGCAAAGCTCTGGTTGACACTGATTATGCATGGGGACCACAGATTTTTGCTCTTTCACTATATAGGACAATATTGTCTATGCTCCTTCACTACATAGGGGGATTTTACCTATATGTCACCTATATGGCATGTTGAGGCTACCTTAAGGTGGGCAGCTCATGGATATGGAATGGTTGCAAAGCTCTAGTTGACGTTGACTATGCATGATGACCACAGATCTCTGCTTCTTCACTATATAGGACAATATTGTCTATGCTCCTTCACTATATAGGGGGATTTTACCTATATGTCACCTATATGGCATGTTGAGGCTACCTTAAGGTGGGCAGGTCATGGATGTGGACTGGTTGCAAAGCTCTTGTTGACGTTGACTATGCATGATGACCACAGATCTCTGCTCCATCACTATATAGGACAATATTGTCTATGCTCCTTCACTATATAGGGGGATTTTACCTATATGTCACCTAAATGGCATGTTGTGGCTACCTTAAGGTGGACTGCTCATGGATGTGGACTGGTTACAAAGCTGTGGTTGAAGTTGACTATGCATGATGACCACAGATCTCTGCTCCATCACTATATAGGACAATATTGTCTATGCTCCTTCACTATGTAAGGGGATTTTACCTATATGTCACCTATATGGCATGTTGAGGCTACCTTAAGGTGGGCAGCTCATGGATGTGGACTGGTTGCAAAGCTCTAGTTGACGTTGACTATGCATGATGACCACAGATCATCTGCTCCATCACTATATAGGACAATATTGTCTATGCTCCTTCACTATATAGGACAATATTCTCTATGCTCCTCCACTATATAGGGGGATTTTACCTATATGTCACCTATATGGCATGTTGAGGCTACCTTAAGGTGGGCAGCTCATGCATGTGGACTGGCTGCAAAGCTATAGTTGACGTTGACTATGCATGATGACCACAGATTTCTGCTCCTTCACTATATAGGACAATATGGTCTATGCTCCTTCACTATATAGGACAATATTCTCTATGCTCCTTCACTATGTAGGGGCATTTTACCTATATGTCACCTATATGGCATGTTGAGGCTACCTTAAGGTGGGCAGCTCATGGATGTGGACTGGTTGCAAAGCTCTAGTTGACGTTGACTATGCATGATGACCACAGATCATCTGCTCCATCACTATATAGGACAATATTGTCTATGCTCCTTCACTATATAGGACAATATTCTCTATGCTCCTCCACTATATAGGGGGATTTTACCTATATGTCACCTATATGGCATGTTGAGGCTACCTTAAGGTGGGCAGCTCATGCATGTGGACTGGCTGCAAAGCTATAGTTGACGTTGACTATGCATGATGACCACAGATTTCTGCTCCTTCACTATATAGGACAATATGGTCTATGCTCCTTCACTATATAGGACAATATTCTCTATGCTCCTTCACTATGTAGGGGCATTTTACCTATATGTCACCTATATGGCATGTTGAGGCTACCTTAAGGTGGGCAGCTCATGGATGTGGACTGGTTGCAAAGCTCTAGTTGACGTTGACTATGCATGACCACCACAGATTTCTGCTCCTTCACTATATAGGACAATGTTGTCTATGCTCCTTCACTATATAGGGGGATTTTACCTATATGTCACCTATATGGCATGTTGAGGCTACCTTAAGGTGGACTGCTCATGGATGTGGACTGGTTAGAAAGCTGTGGTTGAAGTTGACTATGCATGATGACCAAAGATCTCTGCTCCATAACTATATAGGACAATATTGTCTATGATCCTTCACTATATAGGGCAATATTCTCTATGCTCCTCCACTATATAGGGGCATTTTACCTATATGCCACCTATATGGCATGTTGAGGCTATGTTAAGGTGGACAGCTCATGGATGTGGACTGGTTGCAAAGCTCTAGATGACGTTGACTATGCATGATGACCAAAGATCTCTGCTCCATCACTATATAGGACAATATTGTCTATGATCCTTCACTATATAGGACAATATTGTCTATGCTCCTCCACTATTTAGGGGGATTTTACCTATATGTCACCTATATGGCATGTTGAGGCTATGTTAAGGTGGACAGCTCATGGATGTGGACTGGTTACAAAGCTCTAGTTGACGTTGTCTTTTGACTATATAGGGCGATTTTACCTATATATCACCTTTATGGCAAGCTGGGGCTACCTTAAGAGGGGCAGCTCATGGATGTGGACTGGTTGCAAAGCTTTAGTTGACGTTGACTATGCATGGGGACCACAGATCTTTGCTCCTCCACTATAAAGGGCACTATTACCTATAGATCACCTATAGGGCAAGCTATGGCTACTATAAGGACAACTAATAGATTGACTGGTTGCACACTGAATGTGATTATGATCCATGATCACAGATCTCTGAACCTTCAGTATATTGCAGTAGGCTACATATAGATCACCTATATGGCAAGCTAAGGCTACCTTAAGTAGGGCAGCTCATGGATGTGGGCTGGTTGCAAAGGTCTGGTTAAAGTTGACTATACATGATGATCACAGATCTCTGCTCCTTCACTATATTGGGGGATTTTACCTATATATCACATGGCAAGCTGAGGCTACTAATGGATGGGGACTGGTTGCACACTGAATGTGATTATGAACCATGATCACAGATCTCTGCACCTTCAGTATATTGGAGTAGCTTACCTCTATGTAACCTATAGGGCAAGCTAAGGCTACCTTAAGGTAGGCAGTTCATGGATATGGACTGATTGCAAACTTAGTTGACAGTGACTATGCATGATGATCACAGAGCTCTGCTCCTTTACTATATAGGACAATAGTATCTATATATCTCCATTATATATCTTCATTATATAGGAGAATATTACATTTAGATCACCTACATGGCAAGCTGAGGCTACCATAAGAAGGACAGTTAATGGATGTGGACTGGTTGCAAAGCTCAGTTGAGTATGCATGGTGATCCCAGCTCTCTGCTCCTTTACTATATAGGACAATAGCATCTATATATCTCCTATATGGAATGTTGAGGTTACCTTAAGGGGGGCAGCTCATGGATGTGGACTGGTTGCAAAGCTCTAGTTGACGTTGACTATGCATGGTGATCACAGATCTCTGCTCTTTCACTATTGGGAGAATATAACCCATATGTCATACTGAGGCGACCATAAGGACAGCTAATGGATGTGGACTGGTTGCAAATCTAGTTGCAAATATATCTCCTATATGGCATGTTGAGGCTACCTTAAGAAGGACAGCTAATGGTTGTGGACTGGTTACAAAGCTCTAGTTAACGTTGACTATGCATGGTGATCACAGATCTCTGCTCTTTCACTATTTGGGGAATACAACCCATATGGCATACTGAGGCTACCATAAGAAGGACAGCTAATGGATGTGGACTGGTTGCAAAGTTCTAGTTGACAATGACTATGCATGGTGATCACAGATCTCTGCTCTTTCACTATTTAGGGGATATAACCCATATGGCATACTGAGGCTACCATAAGAAGGACAGCTAATGGATGTGGGCTGGTTACAAAGCTCTAGTTGACAATGACTGTGCATGGTGATCACAGATCTCTGCTCTTTCACTATTTGGGAGGATATAACCCATATGGCATACTGAGGCTAACATAAGAAGGACAGCTAATGGATGTGGGCTGGTTACAAAGCTCTAGTTGACGTTGACTATGCATGGTGATCACAGATCTCTGCTCTTTCACTATTTAGGGGATATAACCCATATGGCATACTGAGGCTACCATAAGAAGGACAGCTAATGGATGTGAGCTGGTTACAAAGCTCTAGTTGACAATGACTGTGCATGGTGATCACAGATCTCTGCTCTTTCGCTATTTGGGAGGATATAACCCATATGGCATACTGAGGCTACCATAAGAAGGACAGCTAATGGATGTGGACTGGTTACAAAGCTCTAGTTGACGTTGACTATGCATGGTGATCAAAGATCTCTGCTCTTTCACTATTTGGGGGGATATAACCCATATGGCATACTGAGGCTACCATAAGAAGGACAGCTAATGGATGAGGGCTGGTTACAAAGCTCTAGTTGACATTGACTATGCATGGTGATCAAAGATCTCTGCTCTTTCACTATTTGGGGGGATATAACCCATATGGCATACTGAGGCTACCATAAGAAGGACAGCTAATGGATGTGGACTGGTTACAAAGCTCTAGTTGACATTGACTATGCATGGTGATCAAAGATCTCTGCTCTTTCACTATTTGGGAGAATGTAACCCATATGGCATACTGAGGCTACCATAAGAAGGACAGCTAATGGTTGTGGACTGGTTACAAAGCTCTAGTTGACATTGACTATGCATGGTGATCAAAGATCTCTGCTCTTTCACTATTTGGGGGGATATAACCCATATGGCATACTGAGGCTACCATAAGAAGGACAGCTAATGGATGTGGACTGGTTACAAAGCTCTAGTTGACGTTGACTATGCATGGTGATCAAAGATCTCTGCTCTTTCACTATTTGGGGGGATATTACCCATATGGCATACTGAGGCTACCATAAGAAGGACAGCTAATGGATGAGGGCTGGTTACAAAGCTCTAGTTGACATTGACTATGCATGGTGATCAAAGATCTCTGCTCTTTCACTATTTGGGGGGATATAACCCATATGGCATACTGAGGCTACCATAAGAAGGACAGCTAATGGATGTGGACTGGTTACAAAGCTCTAGTTGACATTGACTATGCATGGTGATCACAGATCTCTGCTCTTTCACTATTTGGGAGAATATAACCCATATGGCACTGAGGTTACCATAAGAAGGACAGCTAATGGGTGTGGGCTGGTTGCAAAGTTCTAGTTGACAATGACTATGCATGGTGATCAAAGATCTCTGCTCTTTCACTATTTGGGAGGATATAACCCATATGGCATACTGAGGCTACCATAAGAAGGACAGCTAATGGTTGTGGACTGGTTACAAAGCTCTTAGTTGACAGTGACTATGCATGATGATCACAGATCTCTGTTCCTTCACTATCTAAGATAATATTACCTATAGATCACCTATATGGCAAGCCTAGGCAACCTAATGCATGTCAGTTAATAGATGTGGGCCAGTTGCAAAGCTCTAGTTGACACAGATTGTGCACAATGATCACATATCTCTGCACTTTCAATACATTGGAGACTATTACCTATACATTCTATATATATACGCCTATATGGCAAGCTAAGGCTGCCATCAGCAGGACAGATAATGGATGTGGGCTGGTTGCAGAGCTCTCGTTGACGTTGATGGTGCACAGTAATCACAGATCTCTGCTGCTTCACTATGCAGGAGAATATATACCTCTATATTACCTCTATGGCAAGCTAAGGCTCCCCTTAAGCAGGGCAGATAATGGATGTGGGCCGGTTGCAGAGCTGTAGCTGACACTGAATGCGATTATACACAATGATGACAGATCTCTGCACATTCAATACAATGGAGAGCATTACCTATAGATCACCTATATGGCAAGCTGAGGCTACCCTTAAGCAGGACGGATATTGGATGTGGAAGGGTTGCAAAGCTTTAGTTGGCAGTAGTTTTTGCATTACTGATGTGCGGTTGGGCAGCACTTGCCTTTTGCAGCAACTGAGCCTTGCAAAAAAAAAAAAAAAACAATGGTGAGGCTTCTACAAGGTTACAGCAAAACGGATTATGTGAGCCTAAAAAACACTTTGTATTGTCCTTCTCCCTCTGTCCTATGTTAGGGGTAAGTCATGTCCCCCTATAGCGTATTATTATAATATTATTATTATGGTTTTTGACACGATCTAGCGATTTGTTCAGCATCAGCATCTCCCGTGTTGTACAAAGCAAGTGATGGAAAGATAATAAAAGAATACAAAAGGATATATATATATATGCTGTATACACACGAGCACAAACAACACACACCTAGAGCTTGCTATGCATTAGCAGCCACTACAGGCTTACAAACCAGAGGCACTGGTCCCAGGCTGGGGGATGAGCAGGCTGTATGGACGGTCCCTCTTGCTGGATAGTGGAGGAGGTAGCAATGTTGGTTCAGTGACTGAAAAAAAAAATATTAGGTGATTAAAAAAAAAAAGTAAATGCAATAAAAAGGCTGCTGCTGTCAGAATAATGATGCGTTGTGTTAATGGATAATAAGAGAATGCAAATATGTAATAATGGCCGGTGCCCTAAAGCTGCACCTCATTTCATAGCCTGGCATTTCCCCCAATTAACATTTCAAACTGTATCTAACCTATTCTACAAGACATTATTATATATGGCATTATTGCATATGGATTTATTATATATGGCATGATTATGTATGGCATTATTATAGGTGACATTATTATACGTGGCACTATTGTAGGTGACATTATTATACGTGGCATTATTATAGGTGACATTATTATACGTGGCACTATTGTAGGTGACATTATTATACGTGCCATTATTATAGGTGGCATTATTAGATGTGACATTATTGTATATGGCATTAATATACGTGGCATTATTATACGTGGCATTATTAAAGTCATCCAGCATTTATCGGTATACCTGAACTGGATCAGGTAGCAATATGTCATACAAAGCTTCAGGCAGCCTATTGCAGGGGCTGATGTCCTGTGTGTCACTCAACTGCTACCAGGATAGTAGGCAGTCTACACAGCCATAAGTTGGTACCTTCATTTGCTCCAAGATAGTAAACATTCTAATGGGCACCTTTGTTGGCTACCAGGATAGTGGACAATCTATAGGGTATTAATGGGCACCTTCATTGGCTACCAGGATAGTAGACAATCTATAGGGTATTAATGGGCACATTTGTTGGCTACCAGGATAGTAGACAATCTATAGGATATTAATGGGCACATTTGTTGGCTACCAGGATAGTGGACAATCTATAGGGTATTAATGGGCACCTTCGTTGGCTACCAGGGTAGTGGACAATCTATAGGGTATTAATGGGCACCTTCATTGGCTTCCAGGGTAGAGGACAATCTATAGGGTATTAATGGGCAACTTCATTGGCTACCAGGATAGTGGACAATCTATAGGGTATTAATGGGCACCTTCATTGGCTACCAGGATAGTGGACAATCTATAGGGTATTAATGGGCACCTTCATTGGCTACCAGAATAGTAGACAATCTATAGAGTATTAATGGGCACCTTCATTTACTACCTGAATAGTAGATATGCTATACAGCGGTTAGTTGGGACCTTCATATGCTACCAGGATAGTAGACATTTTATGCAGGTATTAATGAGTACCTTCGTTTACCAGGATAGTAAACATTTTATAGGGTATTAATGAGTACCTTGATTTGCTACCAGGATAGTAGACATTTTAAACAGGCATTAATGAGTACCTTCATTTGCTCCATGATAATAGACAATCTATAGGGTATTAATGGGCACCTTCATTGGCTACCAGGATAGTAGACAATCTATACAGCTATCAGTTGGGACCTTTATACGCTACCAGGATAGTAGACATTCTATACAGGTATTATGGAGTACTTTTATTTACTAGGATGGTAGACATTCTACACAACTATTAGTTGTAACCTTAATTTGTTACCAGGATAGTAGACATTCTATACAGCTGTTATTGAGTACCTTCATTTGCTACCCGGATAGTAGGCAATCTATACAGCTATAAGTAGGTACCTTCATTTGCCCCAAGATAGGAGACATTCTACAGGGTATTAATGGGTACCTTCATTTACTACCTGGATAGTAGGCATTCTATACAGCGATTAGTTGGGACCTTCATTTGCTCCATGATAGTAGACAATCTATAGTGTATTAATGGTCACCTTCATTGGATACCAGGATAGTAGACAATTTATACAGCTATTAGTTAGGACCTTCATATGCTACCAGGAGAGTAGACATTCTATACAGGTATTAATGAGTACTTTCATTTACTAGGATGGTAGACATTCTATACAGCTATTAGTTGTAACCTTAATTTGTTACCGGGATAGTAGACATTCTATAGAGTATTAATGAGTACCTTCATTTGCTAACAGGATAGTAGACATTCTATACAGGTTCTAATGGGTGTCTTCTTATGCTACAAGGATAGTAGGCATTCTATATTATTATACAGGATTTATATAGCGCCAAGAGTTTGCACAGCGCTTTACAACATGAGGGCAGACAGTACAGTTACAATACACTTCAATACAGGAGGAATCAGAGCTTCCTGCTCGTTAGAGCTTACAATCTAGGAGGGAGGGTCAAGAGATACAAAAGGTAATAACCGTGGGGGGTGAGCTGATGGAGAAAATAAAAGTACAGTTGTGAGGTGGAGGCAGGACAGGCTTCTCTTAAGAGAAGGGTTTTCAGGGATCACCTAAAAGTGGATAGAGTTTGAGATAGTCGGACAGAATGGGGTAGGGAATTTCAAAGGATGGGAGACGCTCGGGAGAAGTCCTGAGGTGAGCATTTGAGGAGGTGATGAGGGTACTAGAGAGTAGGAGAACTTGGGAGGAATGAAGAGGACAATTTGGTTGGTATTTTGAGAATAGGTGAGTGATGTAACTTGGGGCAGAGTTGTGGTCAGTTTTGTAAGTTGTTGTTAGTACTTTTGTTGGGTGAGCGGAAACCAGTGGAGGGATTGGCGGGGGGGTTGAGGACACTGAGTGGAGGCCAGTGGAGGGATTGGCAGAGGGGGGTGGAGAACACTGAGTGGAGGCCAGTAGAGGGATCGGCAGAGAGGGGTAGTAGACATGGAGTGACTGGTAAGTTGGATGAGTCTGGTGGCAGCATTTATGATGAGTGAAAGGGGGGGGGGGGGTATTTAAAGGTAAGCCAATGAGGAGGGAGTAGAATATTAACGGTCACCTTTATTGGCTACAAGGATAGTAGGCAGTCCATACAGGTATTATTGGGCTCCTTCATTGGCTACCAGGGCATAAGACAATCTATACAGCTATTCGCTGGTACCTTCATATGCTTACAGGATAGTAGACTTTCTATACAGGTAATAATGAGTACCTTCATTTGCTACAGGGATAATACAGATACATGGTATTAAACCTGATACATCACATGATAGGAAATGTGGTAGAGCCAATGAAGCTTCTTATAAATTCATACACGGTTGGCTTCACTGGA
>BLSH010453286.1:203977-215102 GCA_018402905.1 Glandirana rugosa
TCACGAGTGACTGGGGGGACAGTGATGTATCACGAGTAACTGGGCAGTGAGCACTATGTAGTGGCAGGGTAGTCAGTGATCAGTATGTAGTGGCAGGGTGGTCAGTGAGCAGTGTGTAGTGGCAGGGGGTCAATGAGCACTATGTAGTGACAGGGGGGTCAGTGAGCACTATGTAGTGGCAGGACAGTCTGTGAGCACTATATAGTGACAGGGGGGTCAGTGATCAGTATGTAGTGGCAGGGGGTCAGTGAGCACTATATAGTGACAGGGGGGTCAGTGAGCACTATGTAGTGGCAGGACAGTCTGTGAGCACTATATAGTGACAGGGGGGTCAGTGATCAGTATGTAGTGGCAGGGGGGTCAGTGATCAGTATGTAGTGGCAGGGGGGTCAGTGAGCACTATATAGTGACAGGGTGGTCAGTGAGCACTATGTAGTGACAGGGGGGTCAGTGATCAGTATGTAGTGGCAGGGCAGTCAGTGAGCACTATGTAGTGGCAGGGCAGTCAGTGAGCAGTATGTAGTAACAGGGGGGTCAGTGATCAGTATGTAGTGGCAGGGCAGTCAGTGAGCATTCTATGGTGACAGGGGGGTCAATGAGCACTATGTAGTGGCAGGGCAGTCAGTGATCAGCATGTAGTGACAGGGGGGTCAGTGATCAGTATGTAGTGGCAGGGCAGTCAGTGAGCACCATGCAGTGGCAGGGCAGTCAGTCAGCAGTATGTAGTGACAGGGCAATCAGTGAGCACTATGTAGTGGGAGGTCAGTCAATGATCAGTATGTAGTGACAGGGTGGTCAGTGAGCACTATGTAGTGGCAGGGTAGTCAGTGATCAGTATGTAGTGGCAGGGTGGTCAGTGAGCAGTGTGTAGTGGCAGGGGGTCAATGAGCACTATGTAGTGACAGGGCAGTCAGTGAGCACTATGTAGTGACAGGGGGGTCAGTAAGCACTATGTACTGGCAGGGCAATCAGTGAGCACTATGTAGGAGGGGAGGAAGCAGCTCCACCTACCACCTCTGCTTGCTGAGTGCTCCTTGGCTTCTGGCTTTTCTGCATGAGGCACAGGGTACGGCAATCTAACTAAGTTGAAGGGAGAAGCACAGGCAGTCCCTGCCAGGCCCTTCTGCTGACACCATTAAGGGTCCCAGCCTGAGTATGGGAGGACTGCCTGTGCCCCCTGATTGGCAGGCCTGACAATGAGAATAGGCTGAATAGTTAACCCTTTATGTTCACGTTGGGTAAAGAGAAGCTCAAATGACATATTTAGGTGGTATGGCTACCTTAGGATGAGTACCCAAGACTACTATATCGTATTTTCGGTGTGATTTTATCATATAAATAAAGCAGATCTCCCCGATTAAAAAAAAAGAGAAACAAAATAAGTAAAAAAAAAAAAAAAAAAAAAATTCAAATGGATTAATGACACGGCAGTGGCATCTTCTTCCACGGCACCTCCAATAAAGTTTGCCAAAAAAAAATTGAATAATTGGTCGTCAGGTTTGCCATTATTATGCAAATTCCAGGAGCTTTGGGCTCGGGTCCAAGAGAGACATTGCGGTGGACGGACTCAGATTTGAATGTGAAATACCTGAATGCTAATAGCTGCACGGCGAGCGCGATCTGTGCGTTGTGATGAGGATGAATGACGCCGTTTAACCTATCAGCGGTATTAAGACAGATCTGTGCCCTCCGGAGGAAGCTCATTCCATTAGAGAAGAGCTTGTAAAGGGCGACACCTCCGACCACCAGGGTAATCCACCATCCTGCCAGCGCTAGCACTTCTCTAAGCTTTACCATCAGTACCGGGACAGGGTCACCCAGCTCCCCCCTCCCCCACTATTAATATATGCCGTGGAATGGGTGCACCACCCTGCATCCATTTTTTGCCCTTTGCATCACTGCGCCCTGGGCAACTGCCCCTCCTGCCCGCCCCTTGACCTGTTTAACATGGTAATCTGCTTATATTTTGCATTCCCTGGTTCCTCTTGATTAACAAGTGATTAAAACTTTTAATTCTCATTTTCCTTACACATCTAATTTTAGACCCAGTGATGTCATCACCGGGTCTCTGTACTTCTCTATGCAGGGCAGGCAGATCATGGCTGGTGGGAGGGGCTGGCAGGGTGCCATACATAGCTCCTCGAAAACATCAGAGCACCCGGCTTTGGCACTCCTCTCAAGATCCCTCAGCTTTGATGCAAGCAGCGGGCAGGCTCTTGGGAGGGGCACTGCAAATATCAAAATGGCTTGATGTGTGGATGTCAGCCTGGAGGAGTGGGCGTTCCCATGCAGACTAATTATGAATAAACGTAACAGGGTGTTAGCCTCACATTGTTTCCCTCTAGTAAGATTACTGGTGTAGTTTTCACTTTCCCTTTCTACCACTAGATGGCCCCACCTGTCCCTGTCTGGATGTCAGCCTGGAGGAGTGGGCGTTCCTATGCAGACTAATTATCCATAAATATAAGGGGGTGTTAGTCTCACATTGTTTCCCTCTAGTACTGGTGTAGTTTTCATTTTCTATAACAGGGTGTTAGTCTCACATTGTTTAACCCTAGTGACATTTCTGGTGTAGTTTTCACTTTCTACTTTCACTTTCTACCACTAGATGACCCCATCTGTCCCTGTCTGGATGTCAGCCTGGAGGAGTGGGCGTTCCAATTCAGACTGATTATGCATAAATGTAACAGGGTGTTAGTCTCACATTGTTTCCCTCTACTAAGATTACTGGTGAAGTTTTCACTTTCTACTTTCACTTTCTACCACTAGATGGCCTCACCTATCCCTGTCTGGATGTCAGCCCGGAGGAGTGGGCGTTCCTATGCAGACTAATTATCCATAAATATAAGGGGGTGTTAGTCTCACATTGTTTCCCTCTAGTAAGATTACCGGTGTAGTTTTCATTTTCTATAACAGGGTGTTAGTCTCACATTGTTTAACCCTAGTGACATTTCTGGTGTAGTTTTCACTTTCTACTTTCACTTTTTACCACTAGATGACCCCACCTGTCCCTGTCTGGGTGTTAGTCTGGAGGAGTGGGCGTTCCCGTGCAGACAAATTATGCATAAATGTAACAGGGTGTTAGTCTCACTTTGTTTCCCTCTAGTGACATTTCTGGTGAAGTTTTCACTTTCTACCAATAGATGGCCCCACATATCCCTGTCTGGGTGTCAGCCTGGAGAAGTGGGCGTTCCCGTGCAGACTAATTACCCATAAATATAAGGGGGTGTTAGTCTCACATTGTTTCCCTCTAATCAGATTACAGGTGAAGTTTTCATTTTCTATAACAGGGTGTTAGTCTCACATTGTTTAACCCTAGTGACATTTCTGGTGTAGTTTTCACTTTCTACTTTCACTTTCTACCACTAGATGGCCCCTGGATGTCAGCCTGGAGGAGTGGGCGTTCCCGTGCAGACTAATTATACATAAATATAAGGGGGTGTTAGTCTCACATTGTTTCCCTCTAGTAAGATTACTGGTGTAGTTTTAATTTCCTATAACAGGGCGTTAGTCTCACATTGTTTAACCCTAGTGACATTTCTGGTGTAGTTTTCACTTTCTACCACTAGATGGCCCCACCTATTCCTGTCTGGATGTCAGCCTGGAGGAGTCGGCATTCCCGTGCAGACTAATTATCCATAAATGTTAAGGGGTGTTAGTCTCACATTGTTTCCCTCTAGTAAGATTACTGGTGAAGTTTTCACTTGCTACTTTCACTTTCTACCACTAGATGGCCCCACCTATCCCTGTCTGGATGTCAGCCTGGAGGAGTGGGTGTTCCTATGCAAACTAATTATCCATAAATATAAGGGGGTGTTAGTCTCACATTGTTTCCCTCTAGTGACATTTCTGGTGAAGGTTTCACTTTCACTTTCTACCACTAGATGGCCCCACCTATCCCTGTCTGGATGTCAGCCCGGAGGAGTGGGCGTTCCTATGCAGACTAATTATGCATAAATGTAACAGGGTGTTGGTCTCACATTGTTTCCCTCTAGTAAGATTACCGGTGTAGTTTTCATTTTCTATAACAGGGTGTTAGTCTCACATTGTTTAACCCTAGTGACATTTCTGGTGCAGTTTTCACTTTCTACTTTCACTTCCTACCACTAGATGACCCCATCTATCCCTGTCTGGATGTCAGCCTGGAGGAGTGGGCGTTCCCGTGCAGACTAATTATCCATAAATGTAAAGGGGTGTTAGTCTCACATTGTTTCCCTCTAGTAAGATTACTGGTGTAGTTTTCACTTTCTACCACTAGATGGCCCCACCTATCCCTGTCTGGATGTCAGCCTGGAGGAGTGGGCGTTCCTATGCAGACTAATTATACATAAATGTAAGGGGGTGTTAGTCTCACATTGTTTCCCTCTAGTAAGATTACTGGTGTAGTTTTCATTTTCTATAACAGGGTGTTAGTCTCACATTGTTTAACCCTAGTGACATTTCTGGTGCAGTTTTCACTTTCTACTTTCACTTTTTACCACTAGATGGCCCCACCTGTTCCTGTCTGGGTGTTAGTCTGGAGGAGTGGGTGTTCCTATGCAGACTAATTATTCATAAATGTAATGGTGTGTTTGTCTCACATTGTTTCCCTCTACTGAGATTCCTTGTGTAGTTTTCACTTTCTGCCACTAGATGTCCCCACCTATCCCTGTCTGGAAGAGTGGGCGTTCCCATGCAGACTAATTATGAATAAATGTAACAGGGTGTTAGTCTTCCATTGTTTAACCCTAGTGAGATTTCCAGTGTGGTTTTCACTTTCTACCACTAGATGTCCTCACCTATCTCTGCCTGTATATCAGTATGGAGGAGTGGGCATTCCTATGCAGACTAATTATCCATAAATGTAAGGGGGTGTTAGTCTCACATTGGTTCCCTCTAGTGAGATTTCTTGTAGTTTTTACTTTTGGTAAAGGGGTGTTAGTCTCACATTGTTTTATCCCTAGTGAGATTTCTGGTGTAGTTTTCACTTTCTACCACTAGATGTCCTCACCTATCTCTGCCTGGATATCAGTCTGGAGGAGTGGCTATTCCTATGTGGGCGTTCCTATGCAGACTAATTATCCATAAATGTAAGGGGGTGTTAGTCTCACATTGTTTTCCCCTAGTGAGATTTCTGGTGTAGTTTTCACTTTTACCACTAGATGTCCCCACCTATCCCTGTCTGGAGTAGTGGGCGTTCCCATGCTGACTAATTATACATAAATGTAAGGGGGTGTTAGTCTCACATTGGTTCCCTCTAGTGAGATTTCTTGTAGTTTTTACTTTTGGTAAAGGGGTGTTAGTCTCACATTGTTTTATCCCTAGTGAGATTTCTGGTGTAGTTTTCACTTTCTACCACTAGATGTCCTCACCTATCTCTGCATGGATATCAGTCTGGAGGAGTGGCTATTCCTATGTGGGTGTTCCTATGCAGACTAATTATCCATAAATGTAAGTAATTACTCTCACATTGTTTCCTTTTAGTGAGATTTTGGGTGTAGTTTTCAATTTCTACCACTAGATGCCCCCACCTATCCCTATCTGGATGTCATCCTGGAGGAGTCGGCTTTCCTATGCAGACTAATTATACATAAGGGTAAGGGGGTGTTAGTCTCACATTGTTTTCCCCTAGTGAGATTTCTGGTGTAGTTTTCACTTTTACCACTAGATGTCCCCACCTATCCCTGTCTGGAGTAGTGGGCGTTCCCATGCTGACTAATTATACATAAATGTAAGGGGGTGTTAGTCTCACATTGTTTCCCTCTAGTGAGATTTCTGGTGTGGTTTTCACTTTCTACCACTAGATGTCCCCACCTGTCCCTGTCTGGGTGTTAGTCTGGATGAGTCGGCTTTCCTATGTAGACTAATTATACAAAAGTGTAAGGGGGTGTTAGTCTCACATTGTTTTCCCCTAGTGAGGTTTCTGGTGTAGTTTTCACTTTTACCACTAGATGTCCCCACCTATCCCTGTCTGGGTCTTAGTCTGGAGGAGTGGGCGTTCCTATGCAGACTAATTATGTATAAATGTAATGGGGTGTTAGCCTCACATTGTTTAACCCCAGTCTGGAGGAGTGGGCGTTATCATGCAGACCAATTATGCTAAATGTAACAGGGTGTTAGTCTCACATTGTTTCCCTTCTAGTGAGATTTCCGGTGTGGTTTTCACTTTCTACCACTAGATGTCCCCACCTGTCCCTGTCTGGGCGTTCCTATGCAGACTAGTCATACATAAATGTAACAGGGTGTTAGTCTCACATTGTTTCCCTTCTAGTGAGATTTCCGGTGTGGTTTTCACTTTCTACCAGTAGATGTCCCCTCCTATTCCTGTCTGGATGTCAGTCTGGAGGAGTGGCCATTCCTATGTGGGCGTTCCTATGCAGATTAGTTATACATAAATGTAACAGGGTGTTAGTCTCACATTGTTTCCCTCTGGAGTTGTTCTGCACACATTTCTTGAGTAATGCAGCAAAGGGTTAATATAGAAAGGGGGCGCCGTTGCACTTTAATTTCAAGTGGAACATTAAAAAGCACCAAATGTGCGCATCAGCGACTAATCAGCGGATCCTGAAGTGGATTCACGCACTCGGGGACTCCAACAGCGGCGGTCACGTGGCCATAAATGAAAGACATTGCTGAGATAATAATCATTATTATTCCACTTACTGCAAGTCCAACGAAAATTATTACATTATGATATAATATAATATAATATTAATAATGATAATAGAAAAATAAATGAATAAATACATGAAAAAAAATTATAATAGAAAAATAAATAAAAAAATTATAATAGAAAAAAAAAATTATAATAGAAAAATAAATAAAAAAAAAAAAAAAGAATTTTTACTTGCCTACCAATTTTGCTACTTTCACCCACTTTAAAATCGGCAAATTTCTTTTTTTTGCTAGAAATTACTGTGACCCCCTCCCCACCCCCCAAAAAAAAATTGAAAGCAGAAACCATGGAGAATAAAATGTGAAAAATGCAATTTTTTTTAATGTCGTGCAATATTTGCAATATTAATTATTAAACACAAATTTTCAGTTAGAAACACACTAAATGAATTTTAGTGCAAACTAACACAATATTGTTAAAAAAAATGTTTTAGGCCTGAAGATTACTTAAAACCCCCAGCAAAAAAGCAGAGGCTTTAATGATGATTGTGCTATGGTTTATCAAAAAATATCATTTCAGGAAAAAAATACTGTAAAAATTAAAAAAAAAAAAAAATGTTTTCTTCATTTGATGCAAACATGTTAAAAGGCATGTTTAGGCCTGCAGATTATTTAAAACCTAAAATAAATAAGAAGAAGAGACTTTCATGATGATTGCACTACTGTTTATCAAAATCATAATTTCAGTAAAAAAATATTCTCAATTTTTTTTACTGCAAAGAAACATAATATTATACCCTTTTTTTTGGTAAAATATAAAAAAAAATACTCTAAAATGTAAAATATTTAAAAAAAATATATTTGATGCACACCTGTTAAAAATGCACATTTTAGGCCTGAAGATTAATTAAAACCCCCAGCAAAAGTAGAGGCTTTCCTGATAAATGTGCTACTGTTTATCAAAAATATAATTTTCATAAAAAAATACTCTCATAAAAATTTTAGCGCAAACACAATATTATACCCATTTTTTTTGGTAAAATATAAAAAAAATACTCTAAAATGTAAAATATTAAAAAAAAATAGATAAATAAAATAAAATTGATGCACACCTGTTAAAAATGCATATTTTAGGCCTGAAGATTAATTAAAACCCCCAGCAAAAGTAGAGACGTTCCTGATAACTGTGCTACTGTTTATCAAAAATATAATTTTCGTTAAAAAATGCTGTCATAAAAATATTATTAATATTAAACAATTTTTTTTGGTTAAACAAATAAATAAAAAAAATACTCTAAAATGTATAATATTATATATATATATATTTCATGCACATCTGTTAAAAATGCACATTTTAGGCCTGAAGATTGCTTAAAACCCTCATCAAAAAGCAGAAGTGTCCATAATTGCGCTACTATTTATCAAAAATATAATTTCAGTAAAAAATACTCTCAAGTTAATTTTAGTGCAAGCGCAATATTATGCCCAATTTCTTTTTTTTTTTTTTTAAATAAAATTTAAAATATGAAAAAAAAAAAAGTTTTCTTCATTTGATGCACACCTGTTAAAAGGCACGCTTTAGGCCTGAAGATTATTTAAAACCCCCAGCAAAAGTAGAGACATTCCTGATAACTGTGCTACTGTTTATCAAAAATATAATTTTCGTTAAAAAATACTCTCATAAAAAGTGCAAACACAATATTATACCCAGTTTTTTTGGTAAAATATATAAAAAAAATACTCTAAAATGTAAAATATAAAAAAAAATAAAAAAATAAAATAAAATTGATGCACACCTGTTAAAAATGTTAAAAAATACTCTCATAAAAAATTTAGCGCAAACACAATATTATACAAATTTTTTTTGGTTAAACAAATAAATAAAAAAATACTCTAAAATGTATAATATTAAGAAAATGAATATATATATTTGATGCACATAAAAATATATATATATATTTGATGCACGCATATTAAAAATGCACATTTTAGGCCTGAAGATTACTTAAAACCCCCAGCAAAAGTAAAGACGTTCCTGATAACCGTGCTACTGTTTATCAAAAATATAATTTTCATTAAAAAATACTCTCATAAAAATTCTAGTGCAAACACAATATTATACCCAGTTTTTTTGGTAAAATATATAAAAAAAATACTCTAAAATGTAAAATATTAAAAATAAATAAATAAAATAAAATTAATGCACACCTGTTAAAAATGTTAAAAAATACTCTCATAAAAATTTTAGCGCAAACACAATATTATACAAATTTTTTTTGGTTAAACAAATAAATAAAAAAATACTCTAAAATGTATAATATTAAGAAAAATAATATATATATTTGAGGCACATTTGTTAAAAGGCATGACGTTAAAGCTTAACTCCAGCTTTACAAACCCCTTGCGGCTGGAATGCCAACCCTAGGGCTCCTGCTAGGTCCAAATTTTGAGCATCGTCTCAATCTCCCTTGTGTTTTTTTTTTTTGGAATTTGCCCACCTCTCAAAACCCATTTTGTTTCCCAGAAAGATCACCACGGAAGGGCTTCAAGGACAGCTTGTAGCTGCTGTTGGCTCTTTTTGATTTTCCGAAATTGCTTGCCAATGTTTCTAATTTTGGCCTTCACATCACTGAGGGCTTCCATGGGTTTCCCGAACACCCTGCATAATTTAGCATCACTGTAGTAGACACTTTTCTGGAGCCAGGTTCCGATTCTCATTGACTTCAAAGGGACCTCTGATTCCGAAACCTCAGATATTTTGAAGGACAACACCATGGACCTACAGCAACTCACTATACAGCAGGTAGGTCTCCTATGGTCCCTTCCGCTTTTTCTTTTCCACCCCCCCCCGGGGGATTTAGGATAAAAAAGGCTTTTATCCAGTTGACAAGTTTACATTTTCTTACATAAATTTACAAAAAAAAAATGTTTTATGGTCTCCTTATCCTTGAATAAATTTTGTAAGTTGCAACTCTACTGTATTGTAGGGTAAGGACACGGAGGTGCCTGGTGTAGTTCCCCAAATTGGCCAAAGGAAAGGTCCATAAGGCAAACCCATGTGCATCGAGTGAGATGAATGCCCGGACTCCAGCTAGGCCACGTCCCCAACAGGTTTCGCTCTGTCCCTTGGAGCTTAATCTTGGGGCCAAATTATCCAATAGATTTCACTATAGTTATGGTTGGGAACCCCGAAGTGAACAGTAGGCAGGGTAGAACCTAGGGGGCCACTAGAGGTCCTCAGATTAGTGCATAGGGTGTACTATAGACAGTGAGGAAGTGCCAGTCCTCCACCTGCCGGTGTGGGGCATCTTGGAAAAGAGGGCTCTGTATATGCTGCAAATTGTCTGGCAGGAGTCTGCCCAATGTTGGTGGTCATGTAAAGCATTGCAAGGGCCAAGGCAGCTAAGATTTAATCCTTGAGTATTCAGCTTCTGGCAGCCTTGCCTTAGGGGGAAACAAGGAAAGAGAGACGCAGAACTAATAGGACTGCTCGCCTCTCTGTAGATTGAGATGGAGGATCCTGGAGAAAACCCCTAAAGGTTAGGCTACTCCTTGACTTCCTGCTGGTATATGTCTCAACTTTTTTTTTTTTTAATCAGAAAATAATTTTATTGGGCATAATACAATGATACAAACAGTACGATTCTTATAAAGAGATACGGCAATACATCAGTGGCAACAACAAGTACACCACAAGTGGGGGTGGCCCACTTATGTCTCAACTTTACGAATGTTCTGTCATCATTGGGGTCACTGAAATCAACAGTGTTCCAGAAAAGGTTATAAGGTTGTTGTTGGGTGGACTTCCTTCTCCTAATCTTATAATGGGAACGTCTTCTCTAAATTAAACTTGCGTTGGATGGGATGCTATTGGGGTCCATTGCCATAAGGCCTGAGGAAGGTTTGGGACAGACTACTATTGGTGCTGGTCAGGTCAGGCCTCCCGGGGATGCCTCTGGTATGTGGCTCAGGGGGGAATTATGTGCCTATAGTGTCCGAGTGAGTCTAGAGAAGTGGTTCTCAATCACCGCTGGGCCGCTGCCAGGCTGCAACTTCCCTTCTCCGGGGCCTCCAACTAACTGCAGATCCTTTAACCTCCCACAGTGCCTCCCAGCTGCAAAAGTGCCCTCCAACCACCTATAGTGGCCCACAGTGCCAACAGGCCCCTGAGAGCCTTCTGCTTCCACAGTGCCACCCAGCCTCCCACAGCGCCCCCCAGCCTGCCAGAGAGCCTTAAGTCTACCATAGTGCCCCCAACCTTCCACAGTGCCTCCCAGCTGCAATAGTGCCCTCCAACCTCCTATAGTGGCCCCCCACTGTGCCACCAGGCCCTTGAGAGCCTTCTGCTTCCACAGTGCCACCCAGCCTCCCACAGTGCCCCCAGCCTGCCAGAGAGCCTTCAGACCACCATAGTGCCCCAACCTCCAACAGTGTCCCACAGTGCCCCCCAACCTCCCACAGTGCCCACAGCCTGCCAGAGAGCCTTCAGCCCACCATAGTGCCCCCAACCTCCCACAGTGCCCCCAGCCTA